>OX401918.1:107500-380000 GCA_947859195.1 Drymonia ruficornis
GACTGACTGACTGACTGACTGACTGACTGACTGACTGACTGACTGACTGACTGACTGACTGACTGACTGACTGACTGACTGACTGACTGACTGACTGACTGACTGACTGACTGACTGACTGACTGACTGACTGACTGACTGACTGACTGACTGACTGACTGACTGACTGACTGACTGACTGACTGACTGACTGACTGACTGACTGACTGACTGACTGACTGACTGACTGACTGACTGACTGACTGACTGACTGACTGACTGACTGACTGACTGACTGACTGACTGACTGACTGACTGACTGACTGACTGACTGACTGACTGACTGACTGACTGACTGACTGACTGACTGACTGACTGACTGACTGACTGACTGACTGACTGACTGACTGACTGACTGACTGACTGACTGACTGACTGACTGACTGACTGACTGACTGACTGACTGACTGACTGACTGACTGACTGACTGACTGACTGACTGACTGACTGACCTTGGTTTGCAGGGTTTGGTAACAAAGAATAATTTTGTATGTTTGGTAGGTTTATTGTGAATTATTTTTATTTACTTAACTAATATCACAAGATGGTTCGTTCACGTCGGTATATTATTATTTTGCATTATTACAATTTTTTTTTTTTTTTTTTTACTTCAATTGGCTTTGCGCAACAGCACATAGCTCATTACGGAATCTCGCTCGACAGTTAGACAATAATATCCACGATTTACGACAGTAAAACAGGAATCAGTATGTGACACCGGAACAACATGTTCTAAACTAAGACGGGCACGCGACGTGACCTGACACGGCCCTCTTCAGCGCGCTATAACGGGATCTCAGCGCCCACTATGGCTACGGCCACTGCGAGTGGCGGCGGCGGCGGCGCGTGGCCCTCGCGCACTTCGCAGAAGGCTGGCAACACGCCGTGCAACTCGGCGAGGCGGCGCGCGTCCAGCCGCACGCCGCCGTTCTCGTTGAGCACACGGCGGAGTGCCTCCGGCGAGCGCACTAGCCGCGGATACAGCGCGCTCTCCTCGGTCTGCACTTGTCGATCCGATGAGCTCGTCCTCTCTGCGAACGGTCAGGTAGTGAGTCGCGTTACTTAACGTAACCGCCGTCACCGAGAAAAAAATGTACGACAACAAAATGGTTTTTGTAGTTCCTAGTAGTATTTATAGTATGTTTTACCAAAAGTTTTGTATTTACAGCAATTTTTTTATAAATGCGAGACATTACATAAAACATTTGCTGTGAATACAAAACGCTTAGTAAAAAATATTAAAAACACTACTAGGAATTACAAAAACCATTTTGTTGTCGTAAAATGTTTCTCAGTATGTGCCGGCCGAGAGGACACTCACCGGTGTCGTTGAGCGTAGACAGGTCAGTGGAGGGTGTAAGGTCCGGCGCGCGTGGCAGGGGCGCGGCTCCCACGAGCGCGGCGCACACGGCGCCGCCCGCCGCGCCGTGCCGCGTGCCGCCCGCCCCGCCGCCGCCGCCCACCGATCGCCAACGCGGTGGCATTAGGCTCGCACGCACGTTACGCTCAGGGTGAACAATTATTATATAGAGCTACAACAGAGGAATAGTGATTGCGATTAACTATACCTACAACTGCAAAAAGGAATTCGGGAACAAACTCTGACCTTGGGCGAGAAGAGGCAGACGAGCGTGACGCTCGCGCTGAGCGAGATGGTGACGGCCATGCTGGTGACACGCAGCGGCACGTGGCTCGCCGTGCCGAAGTACAGCGGCACGAACGCCAGCCAGATCACGCACGTCGTGTACATGGTGAAACCTGCACAGTGAGACAAAGACTATCGAGTATTCATCAGCTGATAAACCAACAGGACCGGAGACAATATCTCACCAATGTGTTTGCTCTCATTGAACGCCTCGGGGATCTTCCTGGTGAGCACGGCGTACACGGTGCACACGACGATCAGCACGATGGGGTAGAAGAAGGCGATGGTGTAGGAGGCGTCCACGTACGAGTCGCACACGAGCATGTTGTCGTCGCGCGTCGGGTAGTGGTGGATTGCACGTGCCGGCGATATGATCTGCCACACCACGACTATCACCACCTGTGGTCCGCGTCACTAGTTAGTCTATCGACTGGCCGCTGGTATTACTTGAATATACCTACGTTAAATCAATGCATAATACGTATGACAAAACACAATATAGGTACTTAATATGTATAATACGCAATCATACATACTTGTATAGAAACTAGAACGAAACAAATGAAGAGTTGGGACTTGGGCGATATGAGGGACGGTCTTCGCGCGGATTGTTTGCTAGCGTCAAAGATTCTCGCTATCCGGTTCGTCTTAGTGAGCAGGGCGGCGTATACGACCGTGAAACAAAATCCAGTACCAAACCTGAAACAGAAGAAAGTAGGGTTTTCATCAGTCAAAGTCAAAAAACGGGTCGAAGTCGATACTGACGACAGTGGAATTAAAGCGACGAGGATCAGTCAGACCGTTGCAGCGAGCACAGCACGTCGGTGGGTCGGAAGACCAGTGCGAAGGTAACCAGGTAGCACATGAGGATGCCAGCGAGCAGCACGAAGGAGAGCTCGCGGCCGCTGGCGCGCACCACCGGCGTGTCGCCGCGCGCCGTCCACACGCACGCCACGCACCTGCGGCAAACACGACGCGTCGCGGCTCACTCCCGTCGGGAGTTTGCAGAGACGCATGGATCGGCGACGGTACGTTACGTGGTGAGCAGAATTCCGAGCGCGGAGAAGCTCATGGCCCCGATGGCGGCGGGCGAGTCCGGCCGCAGGTATAGCTCGGGCACGGGCGCGCAGCGCGTGCGTGACACATCCGGCACCGCGCCCAGTGGACACTCCACGCAGGCCGTCTCCACAGACGGCGAGCGAATCTGTGCGTATTTTTAAATGTTGATTCAAAGAAGGACGAGTAAATAACGGGTACATAATGCGAGTGTCGTATCGATCGACGGAAGCGATGACTCAGACCTCGTATTGGGTGCAGTTGAAGCAGTGCCAGCAGCAGCTCTCGCCCTCCACGTACTGCTTGGCTTGCCCCAGGTCGCACTCCGCACTGCACACGGACTCTGGCGGGTGACGCTCGCCCCATTTGAATTGGATTTCTGGAGGAGCAAAATCTGAACATTGTAGATACGATTCATAATAAAGATGGGGAGCCGTAGAAGAGTTTTCTGGGTTTACTTGAGCGCGTCAGATTATGATAAGAGAGATACCTTACATATTGATAAGAACCTCCAACCGGTATGAGCCCTTAATATTGGTGGGTACGGTCAGGGAAACCAAAAAAAAAATTTGACCATCTTAAAATACTCGAACTCATCAGATTAAGATAAGGGGGATTCATTAATAGCTAAAAAGTGTCAAAAGTGTCAATTTTGCTAATTTGATCGTCAGTCTAAGAAATGGGAGCATCTGTAAGTTTCACCGAACACCCCCTCTGAAAGTTGTTTTTTTTTTTATAGGACTGCGTTAGCAAAAAAGCGTACGGACGGCCTGATGTTAAGCAGTTACCGTAGCCTTTAGATGCTTACAAAATCTGACGCGCTTGAGTA
Source organism: Drymonia ruficornis (assembly GCA_947859195.1). NCBI lineage: Eukaryota > Metazoa > Arthropoda > Insecta > Lepidoptera > Notodontidae > Drymonia > Drymonia ruficornis. Next base: position 111,070 of record OX401918.1, read on the forward strand.
ATTATTTTTTTCAATTTATCATGTTGGGGCATGAAAAATATCGATATCTGACACGCTTGAGTATTTCCATGTCATTGCATTTTTTTAAAATTTTGAAATTATCGTGTAGGCGCTTCCCCCACCGCTGAAAGTGGAAACATCTAGAACAATTTATTCTTCCTATCATCTAATCTACTAGGAATCTACTAGGTCTGCGCGACGCTGGAGTAAATCCATAGTTTGCACTATGGGCTCCCCCTCTATAATTAATTATTATCTTCCGGAAATAAAATAGGTAGTGTTAATAAAATAGGTAGTGTAGGGTTAAGTCATGGACAGTAGAATTAAATTTACGTATTAAAAAAAAATTTAAAACGGCCAAGTTTCACCCCGAGAGTGCCAGCAGAAGTGAAAACTTGAACATTAACGTTGTGCATTTTTAAATATTTTGGAATGGTTAGGGAAAAAAACAACCTGGCCGTTTTTTTTGTTAAATAATCATATAAAATAATACAAATTAAAATAAAAAATAATAAGAATTAAATAATTAATAATATATTAAATTCTAAAATATAGTAAACATAGGATACGAACCTACGCCCCATAGAGCACTCACCCAGATCCATTCACTTAGGCGCTAATAAGACGTTGACGTTGAAAGCGAAATTATGAACTATATACTTTTTACCCATCCCAAGATAGGACACGTGATCTGTCGCTACGAATCTGTCGTATTTTCGATCAGGACACGTGACCCCTGTCGCGAGTTTATCATTTTTTACCCATCCCAAGAAAAGTGCACAACGTAGCTAAAGAAGTTTTCACTTCAAAAAAAATGTGAGACAGAACAAATTGGAGCTACCGTCCATGTTCAATTCCAGTTCTCCGTCCAGATAGCGGCCCACAGTCGTCCAGCGGTACACCCCTCGCGAGATCTGTTTGAAGTGCAGGATATTGTAGCGCACCGGACCGTCCCCGTTGCTGTCGAAATTAAACTTGTCACCGCTGAGCCCTAAACCACGTAAATCACGTTTAATAATTATTAGTATAATGAGGGTAAATTACGACACTCTGGGATCACTGTATTCATTATTAACGGCAGGAGACCTATGAAGTTGACGTCTCGGAGATGGCGCAGTAGCGTGGCGCCGCTCGCGGGGCGCATCGCCTCGCACAGGCCCGGCTTGCCGCCGCACACCTCACCGTGCATACTCCTGGAAGAAGAACGCGACTTTATAAGCGGGGCCCGCCGTGTATCGTCCACACTTAACAATAATTCGGGGCGAGCGTTCGATATTTGTAGTGTTTGTTATAGATGAGTCAATGCGATCGAGTGTACCAACCTGATGGCATGCGCGAAGGCGAACACCGCGTCTGTGACGAATTGCAGCTGCGCCTCAAACTGGATATTGTCGGCGGAGAGCCGCTCGGCGCCGGAGCAGACGCGCTCGTACTGCGCGTTGTACGGCGTGCGCGCCCCACCCGGGTACCGACACTTAAACTGATCTTCCCAGAATTCTAAAAAATAGGATTGTAAATTTAGCTTTTGATCATTAGCATCATCGAATCTCGGTATTAATGTCGAAGCAAAAATTATAATAATTTCCTTTTCCATTATTATGAAGAAGAGATGTAAATAAATTACCGACAAACCAAGGGTTCCTGGTGTTGTTCTCGACGGTGAGGTTGAGGAAATACTCGCGGAAGCCGCGCACGGGGTTGGCTTGTGGCTGCACGCTGATGGTGCCCTCGACGGCGGCCTCGTTTCCCTCGGAGACCAGCGAGCGCGCGCTCCAGCCGTCCGAGCCGACCCAGCTGAACGCGTCTGTAGCGCGGAGGCGCCCCACCGCCGCCATCACGCCCGCCACCTCCTGGTCCGAGCCGAACACGATCACACCTGTACAGAGTACACCTCACCGTCACCGCACTGCGCACGAGTGAGTACGGCTGCGGTCCAGTACGCGGCGCGTTACCTCTCGCTCTGGGCCGTGACAGGAGGCGCGACACTATTGAGTCGTATGCGCGCTCGTCGGCCTCACCCGAGTCTTTTACGAGCCTCTCTTTAACGGCTATACAGATGTCGCTCCGCGCCAGGAGAGTTTCCAATTCTTCGAATGCCTATAAAATAGTAATGCGAATGTCATAATAGATATTGGGTCGTTACCAAATTTTACAGACATTTTCAGTGCACGACTTACTTTTATACCATAATTTGACTCTTCATATATGATCGACACGTAGCGCCAGCCGAGTTTCTTGACGATTTCGACCATAGCACGCACTTGGTGCAAATCCGAGGGTATCGTGCGCGTGAAGTACTCGAAACGGGCCTTGTTCGAAAGCTCGGGCGACGTCGAGAAAAATGATACCTTTAGCGAGAAGTAACCAAATTTAGTATGAAATAAATCGATAACGGTAATGATCGACACAGACGGAAGATCAATGATGATACCTGCGGTATTTTGAAGAGTCGCAGCAAGTTGGCGACCTGCACGGAGGTGACACTGGACGCGGCGCCGACCACGCCGGTGATGACCTTGCGCACGGCGGATGCGTTGCACGCGTACTCCGCGTCGTCGATGTTGCTGATCGAGCCTGCGCCAGCCGAGCGGGCACACGTTACGTTAGCGGACGGCCGGGACCCTCGACAGTGCGGACGAGTCGGGATCGGGACTCGAGTGTCGTTGCTCACCTTTGATAAAGTCGAGCGCCATTTCGAGTCCGTAGGTGTCGTTGTCACAGTCGTCGAGCACGTGCGCGCCGAGGCGCACGCGCGGCGGCGCGAGGCCGGCGCGCGCCACCGCGTCCAGCGCGAACAGCATGGCCTCCAGCGCCTGCACGCCGCCCTGCGCCATCACCGGTCCGCACGTCGCCACCTCTGACCTGCTGTGCACCTGAACCACGACATACACTTACTTTAACTTCTTACAACTTTTCTTTGGTGGCCCTAATTGTTTTACCATGGCCTGACTTTGTCGACTTATATTATACCTGCAGTGTTTTTTAACTGGGTCAGTATGGGAAGTCCGAACCATATAGGAGATACAGGGAAATTGTGTTTAGAACCATTAGATCAAAGGTCAAGCGTGAGTTATATAAAAATGAATACATTTTCAATTTCTATTAATACTGATCGTCTTAGTTTTATGTAATGAAGAAAAAAATCGTGACAGGAGAAGTGATAGATGGGGAGCCGTAGAAGGATTTTCTGGATTTACTCGAGCGCGTCAGATTAAGATAAGGGAGATAGCTTACACACTGAGAAAAAAATTAGGTTAAATGCAAAACCTAATGTGAGGTTATTACAAAAAGTTAGTCAAATACTACCTAGTTTAGGTTTTCTGAACCTATTGTAGGTAGTTTTTGATCGTCAGTCTAAGAAATGGAAGTTTCACTGAACACCCCCTCTGAAATTGTTTTTTTTATATAGGACTGCGCTGGCAATAAAGCTTACGGCCCGCCTGATGCTAAGCAGTTACCGTAGCCTATAGATGCTTACAAAATCTGACGCGCTCGAATTTTTTTTTTTTCAATATCTGACACGCTTGAGTATTTCCATGTCATTGCTTTTTTTTTTTTTTTTTAAATTATCATGTAGACGCTTCCCCCACCGCCGAAAGTGGAAACATCTAGAACAATGTAGGTATTCTTCCTATCATCTCAACTACCGAATCTAATAGGTTTGGGCGACGCCGGAGTAAATCCACAATTAGCACGCTGGGCTCCCGGTCCATTAGTGGAATTGAATAAAAAAATATTCAAATAATGTTTGTGACGACTCTGCAGTGTTTAGTCTGCGCACGTCGGCTGTTGGATGTGTATTAAATATTCGAACAAATGTATGACCTAGATTACCTAGATAGGCCACATAGCAATTATCAAAAGTAATTATTTTTATTGATTTTCTATAAACAAATCCTTAGAAATTACGCAAAATTACTGTCGTTCAACTTTGAATTTTCACTTTCCGTAGTAAATTATTATCAAAATTACGAGCGAACGGAACAGATGGCCTAGGTTCGTGATGTACCCCAGTGCCTTCCGATTGATCAGACTAATCAGACTATCCGAAAAGTCAATCGGAAGTCTATTGCCGCCCTAATAGTTCCTTAACATGACGTTATAAAATAAGTGTTAGTTGTGATAAGTTTTCCTTGATCTTAATAATATGTTCGTTCAAATCGCCGCGTATGTATGAAATTTTTATTTGTTGTATGGGCATTATAAATATGGTACGATGACTTTTAAAGAGGAATTTAGGTAAGTTAATTGTATTTTTGCTTACAGTTTTAGAACTGGTGTAGAGAATGAACCCGAAGTTTCATTATTACCTAAGAACGCGCACAACTAAGCATTTAGGTTACAATTATATTCTTTATACATTTTGTGTAAAGTTCAAAATTGTTGTGTAAATCACCATCATGAGTCCTCCGAGGATGATGTCTCCGTCGACGACGGCGGCGTGCTTCACCGGCCACAGCGTCTCGTTGTCGGCCTTCTTCTTGGGCACGAGTCGCGCGTCGCGCCGCCCGCTCGCGGGGCCTCCCCTCGCAGACGACGTTTTGGAGATACTTTTTGATTTTCGGGTCATTTTACTTTTTGTTTTGGTCCTGGTAGGGGCGGGCGTGACCTTGCTAATCGTAACCGCTGTATTCTCTGCGGTCGAGACGCGAGCGGGAGTCGTGAAGGTGCGGAGCGGAGCGTCCCTTCCGCTTCCCGACTGTCGGACGGCGCCGTCGGCGGCTCCGTTCACTGTGACGCCCCGAAGCGACGAAGCGCTCGGTCGGAGCTCGTCCTGTTTAACCTTAGACTTCCTGCTTTTGGACATTTTTGAAAAATCGAACGGTCCTATGAGCGAGTGGGACTCCCTGCGGTATCTCGCGAGCTCCCCGAGTGCGGCGGCGGCGTCGATGAAAATATAACCATTAGCAGGGTCGAACGGCGCCCGTACATCGCTGTAGATAGACGAAAGGTTCAGTCGCTCGTAGCGAGAGACGTCGACGGCGAAGACGCGTACGAGCGCACGGGCGATACGCTCATCGTGCGTCAGGTGCCGCGCGGCGGTGGAGTTGCGCGCGAGCCGCGCGGGAGCCGCGAGCAGCAGCGCGAGCGCGAGCGCGAGGGCGAGTGCGCGCGGCATGCTTCACGAGCGGCGCCGCGCCGCCTGCCTCGCGAGCGCCACGCGCCTCATGCACCAGCACTCGCTCATCTGGGGCGCTCGCGCGGCTCACTGCTGCCGCATCGCACCGACCACTTGCAACTTCACACATTTATTTATTTATTTAGTTGTTTCATGTCTCATCTCCGGTACACTCTCACCGGGCGACTTCACAAAACTTTACTACCTACTATGAAAAAATTACAAAAACACAAAAAAAAATGAAGCACCTTTTGTGTGGAACCAAAAATTAATATCGACTCGATTCGTGAATACTTTAAGTTAGGTGTTGTATAGTTTGTGATCGTGTCAAATCGCGCGCGTATTTACAAAACAAAGTGTGTATGGAGAGTGACGCGGCGAGGGACGGTCGGGCGCGGAGTGTAGCCGCGTAGTGCAGGGCGCGTGGCGCTGGGCGGCGGCGGGCGGCGGCGGGCGGCGGAGGCGCTGCGCGGCGGCGTGCCTCGAGTGTTCTCATCCACAGAGGCGCTGTTTGCGTCTCACCACGGACGGCGCACGGTAGTTCAGTGGGCGGGCGGCTGTCATTAGTGGTGCGCTGTCACATGGTATGCCTTTTACGTATTGCTGTCGTTGACCGATCATTCACAACTATCATTAGGTCATTATACTTGACGAATACCATTTTATTGATTGAGCTTCTTTAGGATGAAAACTTTTACAACATTAGTAGGGACAGGGAATGAATGCGGTAATTATTTTATTGTTAGTGTAGTAAACAGTCGTATCCCAGTATTAGCTACTCTTGAGACCAGAATATTTTGTTGGTTATTACATAAATGTTGATCTGAGCGGCATGATAACGACGCACACACCGTCCGACTGCCTTTGAGATTTATTCTATTTATTTATGAAATTTGACACTACTCATGAAAAACGTAAAAACAGGAGTGAGGGTACCTTGAACGACATGTTAAGTGGAGAATGATTCCAGTAAACGTGAAGCAACCGCACAGAATGATTACGGACAACGGGACAACAACATAGAAGTGAATGGCGCGCCGCGGCTGCTGCGGCTGGTGGCCACGCCGCCGGAACCGACTAGCGTTTACCTCTAGTCGCGTGCTCACACCACTTTCGAAAACTGAGTGAGTGGATGATATCCGGTTCTTATATCATACGACACAGTGCGAACCTATATCTCCATTCTATAGTCGGGTAGTACCATATTACGTAGGTATTACATATTATTACAAAAGGCTTTATACTTATGAGTTGATACTTGTTTAATCTAGTGAACTCTACGTGAGGTTTACGATGTAGCAATCGTGTAGTATTTGTGCATAACTCGCGTATAGTGCGAGATCTAGTAGGAGGTCTCCGAGCACGTGGCAATTTGTAGAAGTGCGACCAATAGTCGATGTTCTCCAATAAAAAACTAATAAAATGAGATAACTGTGTAGCGAGTAATTCTGTCACCAGGTGTGCTACACCTGCTACGGATACTACGAGTTGGCTATACGTTCAGCTACGAGATGCCTACGACGGTCGCTACGCGACGCTACGCGACGCTACGATGACAGTTACAAAATAGAAACAACGGAGCTATGTGATGGCTACAACGGTAGCTATGAGCTGGTTAAGACGGAAGCTACGAAATGGCTATGATGCACCTATGCGCTTACATCTAAAAGCCGTTTGTCATTATGGTCGTTTCTCTATCATCTATACGTTTAATTGTAAATTTAAAGGGAAGTTAAAAGTTAATCTAAACTTACGGGGTAACGTAAGGAAGCAGTTTATTATAATTACGTTTGTTCTTCCAACCACACTATAATTAACAGAGTGTGGGTAATGGCTGACAACATGTCGACCGCCAAGAGTTTACAATATAGGTACGATGAAGAATTTACGAAGACAAATCAATGTGCAGTGGACTATTATTGAAAATTTGCTCACTTAGAGCCCTTGCCTGGAAGCCAATACAGGACAATCAATGATGGGAGTGAAAATATCCAAAATGAAGAAACACAAACAATGCATTTATTGCAAATCACATATTATGGTGCGAACGATTGGATTGGCATAAAATAAAATTCTGTATGAAACGAACAGAATAGTTACGTCGACTGGAGGATGTAATCCAGTGTAGTGTGTAAGTGTAGTTCCGTGCGCATCAGTTCATCAGATCGCATCGCGGAGACCAGATAGAGCACGCTCGTGGTGTTTGAATAACAACTTATCGGCAAAGGTAATGTATAAAAGGAAAAAACTATGTACTTATCTATATATAAACATAAATGTTGTTAGTGGTGGAGTGTTCGATGCTCGTTCGAGCTTCATTCCCGGGTTGAGTCACATTTGCTGGATTTAGCGAGAGCTTAGCGCGCCGGCGTCGAGCAATTAGTATCAATTAGCCAGCGTCCATTAGTGCGACGGATTACCGAGATAAATGGAGCGGACCGCGGTTTTTCTTTCTCTATCAGTAATAGGAACTTGTGTACCATACCTACCATTTCGCTGAAAAAGCATAAAAGTAGGTTTCTATCCATGTTTGATAAATTTTTTTTGCAAGACTTTTTCCTGGTAGAAAGATTTTATCATAGAATGTTGTTGCGGTTAGCTACTCGCATAACACCTCATTAATTGTAAAGGTAACAAAGGGTTTGAAGGCTAAAATAATAAAGGTGCGATGTTCTCTGACACCGAGCAGCGGGTCCCGTGTCCCGTGTCCCGTGCATGTCCATTGTCAGCTCTAGTTTAGTGCGGGCTTAGCGCGTGTCGCGTCCCTTTCATCACCGTTTGTCTCATTAACAATGTACAATGGGCGGCTTGGCGCGGGCGGAGCGCCCCGAGCGCGTCGCACGCGCGTACACTACCTTTGTCATAAAGTAACTTGCGGCTACGTTACATAATATATTATAACATAAAATAATGATGTAACGTACACAACTGAGTATTTCCGGACCTCTGTCGTGTGATACTTCATTATAATCTAAATAACACTCTGACTCATACCTCATTGGAACTACAAACTCTTGCCGTATTATTTTTAGCTTATTCCTATTATACATATGCTATTTTTAGTTTACTTTAATTATATAAAAATTGGTTTTACAATATGCCAAGAAAGACGCAAAGGAGCGGACATACAAAGTATTCGAATAATGGTATGTAACTATGTAACATACATTAACGGGGTATTGAATGATATACATTAATCATACAAAACAATGCGACCGTTCATCTTTGGAGGTGTGAGCCCTTAGCCTTTTATACATGGAATAACGGGGTTACTGAGTCGCGATTCTCGAGTGACGTGGTGCGGCTTGATGTCACTTCCGCTTCAACGATTTACAATAAAAGGAGGAAAAAACTCCGCACCGCATCGCAGCACGCAGGTAGTGTAATAATTTTTAGAAATACCGAATGGTTTAAGTGTAATAAGATTCAAAATACACCGTGTGTAGTGATATTTATTTTGGTATCAAAATAGCGAACTTTTTGTTTGAGAATGCAAAATACACACTTACAGGTGAGTGGTGGTGGTGGTGGTGGTGGTGGTTGATTGACGAGAAGCTTTTGTTGCCGCTCCTCAAAGTATGAAAGTGCAATAAAATTTATGAAACCCGCTGCAATACGTCGCTGACGGATCGTCCGAAGTACGGATTCGATTTACGATCAAAACAATGTCAAATCGTAGAGAAAAACGAAAGAAGAAATGTCAAATCACGACAATCCGTCAGCCGAAACGTTAGGTTCGTATTTCGGAGTAGGCCAGAGATTCCAAATAAATGAAAATATGTTATGAAATTTTAAAAGCGTACGACGTCACAATTGGTTGCTTTCCTTTTTCCGCAAATCGTAAAATACCGCTAAAAGAAAGAAAAATGCTTCATTCAATCCGTAAGTGGTTCCTTTGTACAAATTGATACTCCGCAATGCTTTTCCCGTGAAATCCTTTCGTGATGGGTTGGACTGACAGTGCGCTAATAGAGAGTCGGTTCGGTCGGAGGAAGCTTCAAGTATTTGTTTGTCGTTAGCTCGTCTCGTTGAATTTGAGATAACAATAATTGAGTTGACAGAAAGAACGAATAAGTACAATGTAATAATTACATAATGTAGCGACTTCACATCTCGCTACCAACAGATGGCGCTAGTTGCACGCGCCAATACAAAAATGGAGTCCTAAACCACGCAAGCAACATTCCCGAGGCACGCAGCATATATACGAGACCCCGACAACATCCATTGGGGCGTAGCGGCCGACCCCGCCAGGCATACCACCCGCCTGGCCGGAAGATCTTCCCTTTACCGCTAAATTGGTGACCTCCGACAAAGAACATTGCAAGCCTCTGAAGATTCAAGCAAGAACATCAACCCCACCCCGCAGTCGATGGTGAGCAGCAAGTCACACAGCAAGCCAGTTGTCACCCAGGACCACCACAGCCGACTCACCGCGCTACTGGTTCTGTGACGCACACTGCTCGGTCTCGACCCACCGCAGACCTCGAGCATCCTGGCCCTTGCAAGCACCCAAGCACGACGTAGCAATCTACAACTATCGACCTCCGGTCTTCGTGGGGGAGTACTGTAGCGACTTCACATCTCGCTACCAACAGATGGCGCTAGTTGCACGCGCCAATACAAAAATGGAGTCCTAAACCACGCAAGCAACATTCCCGAGGCACGCAGCATATATACGAGACCCCGACAACATCCATTGGGGCGTAGCGGCCGACCCCGCCAGGCATACCACCCGCCTGGCCGGAAGATCTTCCCTTTACCGCTAAAATAATAATGTATCATCAATATAATTTACCTTTAAATAACTACATCAAATACATCGTAAGCCGACCACATATTTTGAAATGCGGAAACGTAATTAATTCCCATTGGAGGTGAGCAAAACAACTAGAGTACGTGTTTCAGAGAGAACTTTGTTATTAGCGAGCGGTTTACGAGTCGGCACTGATTTGTTATCCGCGCGGAGGTGTTCGCGCTGTGCGGTGGCGGTGCCCGCGCCCCGCGCCCCGCGCCCCGCGCCGCGCGGGGTGGATACATGGATTGTGGGCTTTCATTGACTGCCTCGCTGATAGAAAAAGTTTGTGAGTAACGAGGTGAGCAGGCTGCTGCGGCTGCGACTGCGGTGAGAGACGCTGACGAGTGGCCGTGTGGGGGACGAGGATGAGGGGTGCGGGGTGCGGGGTGCGGGCGGTGGGTCAAACTTGCAACGGAGCGGTGTACTAGCTTTTGCCCGCGACTTCGTCCGCGCAGAATATAAATTTAGAAAAAAGTAAGTTTAAAAAATAAAACCCGACTACTGAAAAATTGCGCTCGAAAAAGTATGAAACAAGAAAATATTCTCATCTAGAGGATAGCCGTGGTCCGTGGTCATATGCCACTTTGACCTAAAGGGCCTAAATACAACGCCTAAGTTTGTATCCGGCGTCCGGCCGGATACCAATAAAAGTACCGGATACCGGATAGTGGCCAGATATCCGTTGCATCCCTAGTATTTATTGCGTCCCGGCACTCGCCGTTTTAATTTATAGTTCACTAGCTTATCCCCGCGACTTCGTCCGCGTAGAATTTTAATTTAAAAAGAAATCGGATCTCTGATCCCGGATCCCGTATCTCGTATCCCGGATCCCAAAAATATAGCCTATGTTACTCAGGGATAATGTAGCATTCTAATGGTGAAAGAGTTTTTGAAATCGGTCCAGTAGTTTTCGAGTTTACTCAACACAAACATCCATACATACAAACCTTCTCTCTTTATAATATTATAGATTAGTACATTAGTATTAGTATAGAAGTATAGATATAGATAAACATTTTGAATTAAGTTTGTGCGATACAACTCAGTATTGTTAGGGAAAGAACATGTGACCTGTACCGCAATCTGTGTGACAGCTCGAGGCTCCACAGCTTCTTTATTTCCCAATCGCGTTACTACTGTAAGCAAATTACGTCTCCGTCGAGCAATGATAAACAAAACAATAAAGTCTCCATATAAGCACGTTTCGTCTCCAAGTTTGCCTTTATATTTTGTATTAAGTTAAAATATATTGTATCCTGTTTGCGGAACAGGCAAAGTGAATAAAAGAGCGCCCATGTACAGTATGTACACCACACGTAAGTACATAATGTATATACGTCTTTGCAGATCTTTTCGTTTCATGTTGATCGCTTCGTTCGATCGGCGTGTTGTGAGCGCTGGAGAGTGCTTTTGTTTACTCGATATTAAAGTGTCAGGTTTTGAAATATTCAACTGTGTTTATATTTAATTCGTCCGTTACTTTAACCGCTCAAGCCTCGATGATGCCTTATATGTATGCCAACAACGCTGAGGACGGACTAGTCAACGAGTATGTTAGCGAACTCCGTCGCGAACATATTGACAAGTAGTTCCACTCAACGCGCGCTGATGAACATAACGTACGTAAATGTTCATCAGCGCGCGTCAACCCTTTAAGAAAATTACCCATATGAAGTGGACGGGATTATAGTCTTTACTGAAATGTGGAATTTTAATATTGGAGTGGTAGTACGATGCGGCCGCCGCGTCACGCCGCGCCGCGCCGCGCGCCGCGTCCGGAGTTGGATATTAGGTACCGTGCGGGTCGCAAGTGCACAGCGTTGTAACAACACTCACCACTGAAGTTATCATCAGTATATTTGAGCTCTGTTGGTCGTTCTATTCGACGCGGGCCCAATTTAATGTAAATTCCAGCTTCACCCACAGTTTATACACGCTACTGGAAACCGTTTACTATAATAGACATTACATTTTTAATAATTGATGGAATCAGGCGTAACTTTGCGGAAATCCATTGTTAAACAATTATAGAGAGGGACCCACCACACGCGCCACCACACGCTGGACTGCGACTGAGCGCAGTCCAGCTTTCCTGAGGATGCCTCGTTTAGAGGCGAAACACGTGTCGAATTTATTTAGGATTCGATTTGTCTGCGGAGAATTGCTAATTGTTAGGGTCCATGACTCATGACAGACATACTCTCGACTGACAGGGAGTTAGGTCTTGTTGGCTTCTTCTATTATCGATCAATTCATTTGGTTTATAATATTGGAGGTTGACAATTCCGAGGGTGAGTGGTGGGTCCCTCTCTATAATTGTTTATTACATTTTTACAAAAAAGAGCCGTAAGATCAATGGTAGTTGATCGATCGTGGAGAGTTTAAACTATCGATTCTCTATGGAAGATGGGAGTTGACACTCCCTCCCGTGGTTTAAGTAACAATTGAATGTGAGGCTCTTAGTTATATTTCCAATACAATTGAGTACGCAATGAATGGCCACTGTTTCTGTTTACGAATCCAGCCTATTGTTAGTGTTCATAAAGTTTACGTAGGTTGAGGGAATGTCTTTGGAATGTTATTCGGAATAATGAGTTGAGTCAAAGGCGCGTAGGGTGAGGAGACTGGATCTCTAGCACGCACAATCTTTCCATCATAGGCTTAATTATTATGACCACATGTGATATTACTTTATATACATTGTGCAAAAAATACAGATTTGCAGGAAAGTACCACATAGTACATTTCACTGAAGGGAAACATTCCTTGATTTTCAATAGAAAGTACCTTAAACTCAATTCAAATATCGATGATAGATCACCTGCTTGAGCCGGGAATGTGGAAAAACACATCCTGTGTTTTTACTATACTAATCAATACAATCACAGAGTAAAGACTAAAGAAAGAGGTGCCCTTATTAGATATATGTATGAAAAAAAACGTGGTCATTGTTTTTAAATTTTCATTGTTCTATCTACCGGTAAATAGGTGAACTACTCGCTTCGTTTTATGTCGATGTTAGTACTAGGCCGACCACTCGGCCGAGTTGCTTAGGGCCAGTCCCCTTAGTAATTGGTCCATGGGTACAATGCTAGTAAAGGATAAAATACTGCCTTAAAAAAAACGACTTGATACGCCCTAAACATAAAGATTTATTCATAAGTAGATAAAAGTGGTGCAAAATGCGTCTGTAGGCAATCCTAAGGGTTTTTCTTCATGGAAACGGTGTAAACGGTGTGCGCTCGTCCGCGACGGGTGGTGTGATAACCCCATAAATTTCCATCGACTGCTGTCTGCTCAGTGAGCTGGCTGCTACAATATTGCGAGTCGTAAATTCAAGAGTCACGATTGTACAGGCAGCGTGCCAAGTGGACGCTCACATCAGCATCATATACTTGCTAGTTCATTGATATCAAATACAAAATACTTGTATACATGTAGGCCAAGAAAAGCACTACGAGTAGAAGAATAGAATCTACCAACGGTATGAGATGCTGCTTTCATTGTGAGGAGCCGTCAAGATACACAATGGTTATAGTTTTTTTGTAAAATAATATTTAGTGTAAGTAAATTCTCAGAAGCAGCAACGCAACGTGATTGATTGATTATGTTTTGCTGTTTCTAAGTAATACGCATTAAGTACACAAGCTATATTATACCTACAATCAACTGTGTGGGTATGTGTCTCATACACCTAAAATATTTGTTAGTTAGTAATCAACACTAGGTGTACATCCATAGATGTACCTATACCTACATCAGAAAAAAAATGTGTAGGTACTCATCACTCAGATCTTTTTATTGTAGATAGTTCTTTTAAACGTAGACCATACATTTATATAAAACTTGGATGCCAAATAATTTGTTTATCTAATGGCATTTTAACGCTGTCTATAATAAATAGTGAATTATTTTATTAATGTTACGGCCTAACAAAGCTCCTGCTTAAAAAGGAAAGATGCAACAGTGCAACAATAACCGCAGGCCTCTACGTCATTACGCATTGGTGCAAAGTATATTGTACCCCTCCCCCTATCCATGACTCTTGTACTAAATTCGAATATTATACGCTACAATTTTCTCTACCGATACACATCTTTTCTATTTCAATATCTCCAAATTAGACTCCATCAAGTTAAATACTGTACTCAACGTAGGCACACACACATATACGAAAGCGTTACAGTAAATTCACGGCTGTAACAATTAATATATTATTTATAAACATGTTTGAAGTTCTCACTTGTGTCGCCGCTGACGTTGAGTACCTACTCGGAATTAACAATGTGTAAGTATATCACGTAGTCGGCGGACATTAATGCTGCTCGTAAAATAAATAAATGGAAAATTTTATACAATATATCTTCAAAAAGACCACCATTACTTAACATTGTGAAATTAAGATGAAATTGTGTATTAAGTTAATTAATAATTTACTTATTTCGAGTATGGGTGATACGCTTGCTTTAAACATTACGTTTCGCGTTAAATTTTTATTTTAATGTTTAGTTAGGTATACTTTAAACTTTCACCCAATTTGAATCCAAACGCGTTCGTCTGAACGGGACACAAATAAATAAGTAGGTACGTAATAAAAACAGCTAGCACACTCCAGTCTCGGATATCAGCCAATAATTTGCCTAAATAATAATATAATCGTTCAAAAGCTGTCAGGTACTTTAGTCTGCAAAGTTGTAAACCCAACGCCCCAATACAGGTTCCGTGAAACATGGTCTAGATGGAAATCAGATTAGGCCTAATCAAACAAACTAAGTTACGTGTAATAGTTTCTTCTTGCTTTAATTTTCCAAAACAAAGAAATTTCGGAAGTTGGCCAATACAAGAGAAATACAAAAAGCAACAAAAAATATAAGATAATGTATTGTGTATTGTACTTTGTGTGTAATTGTGGTGTGTAATTAATTATTGGCCCTATTATCACTTTATAAATGAAAAACTTGACTGGTTTCGAGGTCGATGTAATAATATTCAAAGTAGAGACTAATAGAGTTGTGCCACAGACAAAAAATATGCGTTCAGAAACATAATGTATATGTAGACAGCTCCAGTAATAACCAGCCAGAGAAGACCGCTATGTTTCCATAGATGAGGCCATGAATGCAGCCATGAATTATTTACAGCGTATAATGAAAGCGGACGACGCGACGCGACGCCTTGTCTCGTCGTACATCACGCCGACCGAGCACTCATACTCGGTATGATCACTTATATAGGCGCTGTCTGCTGAGTATATGTCTAATCTAGTTTAAAGTATGGTATAAATATAGAGAAATCTTGCGAAAATTCAACTCTTATTGATATTACGACACGAACTGGCAATTTATACACGTTCAAACCATACATTATGAATATCAGGGTCGTTAAGCAAACTTTTTATGGGTTCGGTAAAAAAAGATACGACCTTTAAGCGCGCGTGTGATGCCGTAGAATTCATTAGCCGATGTGGTGTAGGGCATGTTTGATCAGTCAGCTCACGGGCGCACGTCGTGACGAGACGCGGCGGCAACGCGGCAGCAACGCGGCCACGAGGAAAAGGTAGTTTTAAGGTTTTAGAGGAAATAGTTTTATCAGATCAGACACTATACAAGGTGTCTAAATTATATTTGTATTAGTAAAACTGATGAGTAGGTATAATAGAAAAGCGAAACAAAAAACAGCGTTATGTGATCCAACTAATCTGCAAAGCTGTGACCGCTGAACATAAAAGTAATGGTTTCTATTTCCACAACACGCTGAAACTAAAAAGTGGAACAGAACACAACCATGGCAGACCACTCGTGGTTTTTAGCACATGCGAGCGATGCTTTTGGTAATGCAAGCACTATAAGAAACATTAAGTAACTGCTTAACATAAGGCGGGTCGTGTGCTTGTTTATCGGCTTGATTAGGTATATGAATGATAAACGAAAGACAAACGTTTTTGTCGCATTCCTGAAATCGTGAGGAACTAGGGGGTCTCGAAATTTTGTTGATTTAGATTAAGGCAAAAATCGTCTTAATGCAATTAATAGGTACCTACTACTGGACCGGGAGCCTATGATGCAAACTGTGGATTTACTCCAGTGTCGCCCAAACCTATTAGATTCGGTAGATTAAATGATAGGAAAAATAAATGGTTCTAGATGTTTCCACTTTCAGCGGTGGAGGAAGCGTCTACATTATAATTTCAAAATTGTATTTTGTCAAGTTAAGACTTAACACTACCGTCTATCTACATAATATATGAGACTGCAGTATTCATTAAAACCAATATTGAGCTTTTCCAAAATCGCACTAGGAAACGCCATGAAGACAAACTATGCTTCCTACCTTCCAAAACGGCTCTTTTACATAAAAGTATTTTTGTATGGGTCAAAGAATATATAATAAAATTCCCACGCAACTACGAAGAGAAAATATATTAAAAATTTTAAAAATAATCTTAGACATTTACTCTTAGAAAAGATCTATTATTCTGTAAAGGAATTTATTGAAGATTCGAGTCTGAAATAACAGTGTTCCGATTGCAAGAGTAATATACCTAATGACTAGTAGTGTAACTGACCAATGTAGGCATCAGCATGTTATTTCCATAATATTATTGCTTGTTTTATTTTTACATTTTAAATTATATAAATCTTGATTATGCATATTAATTATTTTATATTATTGACATTATCAGCTATCTTTTGACATTTACGTTTCAATGTGACATTTCTAGTTTATTATCACATTTACTATCATTATTATTATTTGATTAGGTAGGCAAGCAACAATTGTACGCCGTATAGGCAGTTCATAGAGAGCTAAATATTTTAAGTAACCATGTTCACCTCTGTATTTACCTATGATACACAATAAATTAAATTGAAATTGTAAAAAAAAGCAATGACATGGAAATACTCAAGCGTGTCAGATATTGATATTTTGCATGCTACAACATGATAAATTTAAAAAAATAAAAATTACTCGAGCGCGTCAGATGTTCAGAGGGGGTGTTCAGTGAAACTTATAGATGCTCCCATTTCTTAGACTGACGATCAAATTAGCAAAATTGACACTTTTGACACTTCTGAGCTAGTAATGAATCCCCCTTATCTTAATCTGACGAGGTCGAGTATTTTAAGATGATCAATTATTTTTTTGGTTCCCCTGAGCGTACCCACCAATATTAAGGGCTGATACTGGTTGGAGGTTCTTATCAATATGTATGGTATCTCCCTTATCTTAATCTGCCGCGCTGGAGTAAATCCTAAAAACCCTTCTACGGCTCCCCATCTATACAGGATATGAAGCTCACACAAAGAAGTGTGGCCGTGCCATGCGTAATCAACTGCCTACCCTAACAATTTCGTTCCCAGTAATTTGGGGCGCAATCGGATTCCAACGGAATCCCGTGAGATTGCAGACGACCGAATATCTTGAGCGAAGGTATTCCGGATATTCGCTATTTGCCAGCCTTGCGTGCGTGTAATGAAGATAGTGGAAATGTCTCACTATGATAGTTTGGCTTGAACGCTGCATACTTACCTAAATTTAAAACCATTGAAAGGCCTCGCGGACGGTCGCTTTGGACGTCACTTGTATTGTAATAGTCAGTAGCGGGAGGGATTCAAATGAGTGTGGGCGGGCGCGGACGGTACACGACTCTCTATGGGTGGACACGGCGATCCGTACCCACGCGACTGCTGCAATGTACTCGGATATTGCGTTGTCATTTAGGACCCCTAGTTTACCACAAAAGGCGTACTGCCAATTTTTGTAGACAAAAACCAAACTATATTACATATTATTAGACCAAAAATCTCTAGAATTATAATAGGTGTGCCTAAAATTTTTATTTATTATTAGGTAGCTACTTCTTCTCTCAACTTAACAAATACATAACTTAGGCGTCAGGTGGTGTTAGCTCGTCAACTCTCGTCATCCAGGCTTCATTTTTTTCAGTAGTTTTGAGAACATTAATCAGTGTCTAGCTCCAAAAGTGCTAGGTCACTGATTTGATAAAGAGCAACTCTCACCAAATTTAGGAAGCATCTTTTTTGACTATGAAGGCTCAAAGTAAATGAAAAGGCTCAGATAAAATGGTTGCAAGCTGTTTGACGCCCGCTCGGCGCGGGGCGGGGCGGCGCGGGCGCAGTGGTTCGAGCTTAGGCTGCTCGTTACACTGCATCGGGTTGTTGCGGGATTCCCACCAGAGGCAATTTTCAGAAACAAGCTTTTCGTATCTCCCCTGGTCTGGGTGTCACTGGGGTCTCCCCCAGTCCATTGTACGGTATCTATAGTACAAGCTTTGCTTAGTTTGGAAGCATACAATAATTGATGTGTAAGTGTGGCGATATTTATTATTTCAATGTCCGGTGGCTGCAGTTCGCCATTTCACTCATTCTCTACTTATGGTCCTATAAAGTATTGTAAACGTGACTGAGATTTTTATTTATTTTATTTATTTATTTATTTATTTCTACAACACATAATAATAATATTTATATTCATAATATTTTTCTCGTTCCATAATTCAATAGTCACAATCCATCTTCCTAAATCACCAAACTATGTCGTCGTGCTGATGAAGCGAGGCTGCTCGCCGGGTCGGCAGTCTCATCGTAGTTATGACAGTATGATTAAACGCTAGCAAATTCGGTATGAAGGGATTAGTGAAATGGTTACGAAGATTTATTGCGATATTACCGCAGCAAAAACAATGCCGTATTACCATCAGTGGAATTGTCTAGTGTCAAATAACGATCAAAACAACTAAAAATAATACTACAATAAGGATACATCAAATTAAGACGAGGGTTCGAAATTTGGTTGATTTTCTATTCTACTTTTTCTTTAAGTAAGTATGTGGACTAGGAATCTTATATTTATATGTATGATTTTTGACTATATTATCTTGAGTATCCTTAAATCCAAAACACGATTAGATGAAATTTACTTGATAAAAAAAAATTATGAAATGAGCTCTAATTATTTACAATTTTCCTTGCTACCACGATGTATTTACGATCTAGATCACGAAATTATTTCGAAAACATAGCAAATAATGATATCTAAACTACTCTTAAACCATATTTTTAATTCATGAAGTAGTTTTTTTTTAATTCAAGAAAATTTGGTTTGGCGCTTACGTTGTTTATTTCCGAGCGCGCGCACAATATCGCCATCTCACATTTTAAGTACTTGAACTAACCATGTCTCTCTCTAACTTTGTATTGTCAGTGTCCACTGGGACTCCTTCGACGTCGGACCTATGAAGGATTTTTTAAAAAATATTACGAAAAAATATTACGGTCGTGCCACATTACAGGTACAGTATTTACAGTCCGCCGACGCCTATGATAAATAAATAAATATCCTTGGAAATTCTTTTACACATGACTACCTGATCCCAAACTAAGCAGAGCTTGTACTATGGAAACCAGATAACTGATATTACTAAATATACTACTTTTTGTTTGTAAATACAAACTAAATATACACTTAATTACACCTAGACTCGGGACATGCGGACATGTTCATGCACACAAATGCATGTCCTGGGCAGGAATCGAACCTACGACCTGCACTGCAGCGTGAATTTCGTTTGCTTTTCCTTGTCTTGTGTAATTTATTTTCATCTCTTGTCATTTTGTGTCATCTCTTGTCATTTTGTGTCATCTCTTGTCATTTCGTAGTTATTCGTGTCATTTCTGTAAAAACTCCCTATTTCGCTTACTGTTATATACTTGCAGCATGGTCTTGGGCCGACGGCGGGAATACATTGGTTGTCAAAACAATGGAGTCGCTTTATTGCGTTTGTTGTAGGTATGGATGGGCAAGTAATAAATATATCATACATCAATAAATTATCGTAAAAAATAACATTACAGATAAGGATAGAAAAATGTTTGTCCGTCTTATTCAATCTATACTAATATTATAAACGACTGTAGCCTAGGGGTGAACAGGTTGGGCTAGCAATCAGAAGGTCCCAGGTTCGATCCCCGGTGGGGCATGCACCAATGGATGAATTTTCATCTATGTGCATAATTTACAGTTCGTTGACGGTGAGGGAAAACATCGTGAGGAAACCTACCTATCCCTCGGGATTAGGTAATAGTCAGTTCCTGTATACACGGCGACAAGGTTCACCACCTGTCACGTTGGGTTCTGACTATCTGGTGAATCGTGGGCTTTGAGTTGGCTTAATACCTCCACAATGTGGTGGTGGATGGCCACTCAAAACCTCTGACTACCCCCGAATGGGGATAAAAGTCGTGACGTTGTATTGTATTGTATTTTATAAACGAAAGTAACTCTGTCTGTTACCTTTTCACGGCTAAACCGCTGAACCAATGTTGATGAATTTTGGTATGGAGATAGACTGGGTCTTGGCGCAGAACATAGGCTACTTTTTAGGGTTCCAAAGGGTGCTAACGGGACCCTATTACTAGGCCTACGCTGTCCGTCTGTCTGTCTGTCCGTTTGTCAGCGCGGGCTGTATCTCACGAACCGTAACAGGTAGAGAGTAGAAATTTTCACTGATTGTGTATTTCTGTTGCCGGTGCAGAACAAATACTAAAAATATAATAACATTTAAAAATAAATATCAAGTCTCAAACTTGATATTTTTGATGTTTTTATTCTACGGTGGTACGGAACCCTTTATGTGCGGGTCCGACGCCTTCAGATTTTATAAATGTTTTCTTGAAATAAATATAGTATATTTTAAGTAATTAACTGGCCAACCCTCAGGTCCTACCTACCATGTTAGGATCTTTTTCGTTCTAACGGGTGTAAACCGTGATTTAACGAGTTAATGTGATAATTTTTGTATTTAAATTATTCAATTCAATGTATTTGTTTCAGACATAGTCCAATATTGATTATTAAAATTATTATAATTTCACAATAAATATAAAACAATAAAAAAAAGTAAAAAAAATAAAATAAAAAAAAAAACAGTTTTTATTTTTCATGTTTTATCATTAAAGTACAATATAATATAACATAAATTAAAATAAAATAAATAAAATAAAAACCTACCCCTAATTAAACAAATACCGTCCGCGTGGGATTCTGGCTGCATGTCCTCCCTGTATTCAAGCTGTTCTCGTTGTCAAGCTAATTTTTTGAGCAAGGAAAGAGCCAGCCCTCTTGTCACCTGTGGCGGTAACCAGTCTAAGGGTGATTTTGATAGATAAAAAATAAAGATAAAAAGATAAACAAAAAATAAATGCATGGATAAATCAATAAAATTAATAAAAACTGAAAATTAAATTAAAAAATAAATTAAATATGGTAAAAAAAATATTATGACACCGCTGATGACTTCATGATCGGCATCGAAGTTAAGTACCAAAGTATTCCTTTGCCTACGAAACATGAAAAAGATACTCATATCCGGCAGTCAGTCACTGACACAGAGTATGTACATTTTTACCCGACTACGGTGGGCGGAGGGTTATGATTTTGACCGATATGTATGTATGTTCATCTGCTCCCGTATAACGTCCAAACTATTTTTATCATAATAATTTGACTAATGAGGTATCGTTGGACGCGTCTGGATCGTCCGCTGGTTATAGGCTATTATACGATCGAAATATTGTTATACGTATCTATCAGCATATTGTAGGTATCGTTTGTCTTCTTTTGACTTACTTTGTCTTCAGCAATAAAAACAACATAGAAATTAAATTATTTTTTTCAAATACACTCGACATAAAAATCCCATATAAAACGAAAAAAATATATTTGAATATTTCATCCATCTCATCTATTTTAAAAGGTGCACTGGGACATATTATTTTAATTGTACGTAATAAACAATATTGTTCCTTCAAAAAATAACTATAAGTGCTATAGTCTACTCCATAGCTGTTACTGTTATTGCTGTTATTGCTGTCCTAGCTAAGCGAGAGGGATATATCCTTCGGCAGCTCACGCGACGCTAGCCACACCCCGAAACTAAAATTCATTTTTTCTTGTAGCGTCTTAATTACTTAAATGTGTTTGTAAGTTTGAGGGAGCTCGCGCCAAACCAGATGATGGGATTCATTTAAAGGTTTATTTTTGTGCTCGAGTATAACCTATGTACCTACAGTTCTCGAACACACATCACACAGCGCCGCGCGCCAAGATGAGTTCTGTTGAACAGTGTTGAATAGTAGATGCAAATATAATTTTCATCACTGATACGCGGAAAGTAGGTCGAAAGGTGCCTGAAGAGCCGACAGAAGGTGATACTTTTCTGATCGGGCAAAATCGTTGACAGAACGGGCTCAATCGTATATCCAGAAAACGATTGGGCCCGTTCTGTCAAAGATTCTGTCAAATTATTAAAAAAAACCGAGTTTCTATTGAACTATGTTCCAACCAAAGAGAATTTAATAGTTCCAACCTTCTTATATCCACTCAATTACAGCGCGATGTAAAATTGAAATAACATAAAGTTATGTATTAATTAAAGAATATATTTTTTTAAATGACTTTATTATAATTTACTTTCAACTATTTCTTTAAAATAACATACATTTGGGCAAAATATTTACCATTTTCCCTAAATCAATCACAAATCGTTCCTGCTCCGAATCTATAATCACAGACTAAAACCTTTTATAATGCTTGAAAAAGTACTGGCCTCTAAAAAAAACAAAGTGACAGCGTCAAAATATCAAAAAGCAAAATACGCATTCTACGTCAGTATACATGTGTTTGTATGTGTAAATGTTCACTATTTTTTTCTTTAGCTACTAAATTATTTTATTATTACTTTCCTTGTATACGTGATGAAAAGCACAGTGTTTATCTCGGGTTAAAGTAACTTATTATTGGTCCCTCGAACTGTTAGCGCCCTCGCTACGCTCGGGCGCTAAACCCCGTCTCGGGACCAATTAATAAGTTACTTTTCCCCTCGGATAACAATGTACTATTGTAAGACCAAATGGCAGATAATGAACATTGTGTAGTGTTGTGTTAAATACTTAAATACAAATAATTTTGTAAAATACGGTAATGAAACCTTTGCGATGGTATGGTCATATTATTGCGGGATTCCTGCGGAATACGTAACAAGCCTCATTTGTATTCTACTTTATTTATTTAAATGAAGCGGCCAACAGAGGGCGGGTGTTAATTTCAAAGACATTACAGACGCACTTCGTATTTCTTTTTTAATTAAGAAATTTAAATGAATCTCGTTTGTATTCACGATACTTTGTTTTGTACTTAATTGTAAATACAGGCGACAGATCAAAAGTCTGCGAGGCTCAGAAGGGCTAGACAAGTGGCTGACGACTACGAGTGTTCGTTTAAAGGGCCGATTTTCCATTAGCCGGCACGGCACCGGCAACGGCACGGTGACAGCTGTTTGCGAAGTTGTCATTGGTCAGTGACCAGTTGTCATTGGTCACTGACCAATGAAAAAGCTGCCGGTGCTGTGCCGGCTAGTGGAAAAACGGCCAATGGCCGTTTGCCGACTGCACGGCACGGCACCGGCACCGGCATGGCGGCAGCTTTTTCATTGGTCAGTGACCAGTTGTCATTGGTTACTGACCAATGGAAACCCCGCAAATAGCTGTCACTGTGCCGGTGCCGGTGCCGTGCCGTGTAGTCGGCAAACGGCCAATAGCTGCTACGCTTTATGTATGGAAATGACATAAGTCACGTGATCTACATAGCAACTTGTTGTTGATCTACATAGCGACGTTTGACATTTCCATACGTTGTGAAGTCTATTCTATTTGATTAGCGTTCATGCCACTTGGCTAGGGGGGCTGAGCATTCGAGAGGCCCCGTTTGATATGGTCGTGGCAGGGAAGTGGGGCGCGGGGCGGGCGGGCGGCGGCGTGCGGCAGGACACGGATTAATTTAAGTTTGTAAACTGTCGGTAACAAGTTTCATTGCCAGCATGCTGTCAAAATTTTGCCGTAGATACGAAATATTTTATGACTTAATTAATCACACACAACTTCATCGGAAAATTTATGTACATACATAAGTAAATAGTATTTTTTTTTAAATTTCACAAGGGCATAATTTTGCAGGTTTTAGATTAAAATCGAGTCTTAAGAGCTATAAATATACCTAATTGTTGATTTACAATAAAACGTGCAGAAGTTAGCCTCCCTGGGGGCGAGCATGTACCGACATCGTGTAACGGTGGTAATTTCCTGTTAATAATTCCCACTAATAATTGAAATTAAATATTTAGATTATTAGGTTATAATAACGAATTTATGATCTGTTAAAAGCTTTGTTATGCATCGTTTTATAGTTCGTAATAATTCTGTGGAAGGGAATGGTGATTTGATTGAATATTATCAATCTAAATTTTTACCTGCATTTTCAAAATATTTACTAATTCATTTCGTATCACTGTATTCCTATATAGAATAAATGCCGACCATGGATCCAAGTATTTTGTACATAGAAATCATAAAACTGTCGAAGTTAACCTAGTCAGTCTTTATTGACCTTTATGTTTAAAAGCTTATAATATTATTATCAGCTTTTTCCATATAGAGCTTTTAATGCCTAAAATTATGTCAACAGTTTAAGGAATTTGTATTGGGATCGGATTCCGAAGGGGTTGGGAATGAAAAAGGGAAGTAATGTACCGCGATAGGGCTCAGCGGAGCGCCCGGGCCTGCACTGCGTGTAGCCCACATTAAATGAGTTTCAATAATAAGCATCTGGTTTCAGTTTTACTCGACGAGACCCAAAATAACTCGGGGCTCAAAAGGCTTTTGTTAACGTTTTGGAAAATAACACTTTAGTTAGTTAGTTTACAAGATCCGCGCTGCTATATACTATATACTATAACAGCTATGTACGTGTCAGATTCACGATACCACAGAAGACGTGGAATCAAATAATGATATCTATTCATGAAGGATAGCTGCTGGATGGCAGCTACCTATAATATAATAATCGATGTAGGTAGCAAATAAGACAATTACGTTCAGAATCTTAGCTGTCTTTTATTATGAATCTACCGCCCATTCGTAACGATACCCTGACACGCTAACAGAATATGTACTATAACACATGACGCAATTAATACATAATAATACATAATGACATAAAGAATACCTATTATTATTTGCAATAATAAGTAGGGTACTTATCTTAAGCAACACTGCTAGAATAATGACGACACAACTTCATTAACGAAAAGACCTATCAAGAATGTCCCGGAGCCGGTCAGACTTCATTTATCTAGGCATTTATGTAGGGACACAGGAGCCACGCCATAGACTAGACCAATCATAACGATCCGCCAATAACAATCGCTTCCAATTCAATACAATGCTACTTATCTGTCGCTTTAAATCACATAATACATTGGACCTTAGAATAATACATTTCTATCATTTACTTATTAGTATTAAACTCATTTTATAATGCTAACAACTCCATATCTACGTACAATTATACAATAATAATCTGTCAACGGCCAATAGTCAAGACCAGAATTAATCTTAATTAGTCTTACAATGTTTTATTATATCTACCAATAATCTCACATACGCGTCAGTAACTTGCGAGTTTGTCGCATGCATGACTGAGTGCACGACGCGTGTGCAAAATAATCCGGTAAGCTCGTAGTCGCAGGCTGAGCCGGGAGCATCTATTCTGTGCCGGGAGCCGGGAGCCGCCCGGAGCCGCCCGGAGCCGCACATATCGAGTACCCTCTTCGCTACTCGAGCGCGATCGAA
The DNA here is from genome assembly GCA_947859195.1 of Drymonia ruficornis. NCBI lineage: Eukaryota > Metazoa > Arthropoda > Insecta > Lepidoptera > Notodontidae > Drymonia > Drymonia ruficornis. Next base: position 136,694 of record OX401918.1, read on the forward strand.
TGTAATGTAATAATTGATCGCAGATGCCGACTCCCTTCCCTAATCAATTTGCGTGTTGACGTCGCTTTGATATCGCGTTGCTCAAGACATTCACTTGATTGGAAAATTATTTATCAGAAACGATTATACACAATTCTTTTGTTGAGGGATTGTGTATTCTGTTAATAGCAAAATAATATCCAATAGGTAGTTATGGAGGAGGGAAGGGGAGGCCTTTGCCCAGCAGTGGGACAGATAATAGGCTATAGAAAAAACAAACACTAAAAGCTCAGCCTCAGGAGCTACTGTTTAGCAATTAATATTTTCGTCGTCCAATAAAATAATAACGGCAATAATTCAGAATGCGCTGACGCGGACTAGAGCGCGGCGTAACGCAATATCTCGCAAAAACATGGCAGACTGTTTCGTATTTCATGATTTAAGAGCTCTCAGGCGTAGGTATAGATTTTAATCACAATAATAATGGCGACACGGTAGCTCATGGATGGATAGTGCATTATGTTGCTGATAAATACGTATACATTCGGAACGATACCGCGGGACAACACTTGTGACATTGTTTAAAATCTAAATAGGTACTAAATTCAATTCAGATTCAATTAATTTTAGATGTTGGTAGCCGCTTAACACCAGGTCGGCCGTACGCTTATTTGCTGCCTTCGGGGTATAAAGAATAAAACCAAGTGGCAATTTAAACATTATAAGCTCTGTAGGTTATTACGCTATGTTAGAATACTTTTTGATATGCATTTTGAATAAAGAAATAGGTACCTACATAGTACATCATATTTTGTGGAAAATGTTAGAATGAATATTGATGTAGAAAGCCTTAAATTGATAGATGGGCGAGGTGAAGCCGGTATCGAAACGGTTGATCGACTGGGTAGCTGTTTCGATAATGGACCACTAATAAGCTCTTCATAAAATATTGCTTCCCTTTTTACATTGTCTTACATGAATTACTACGCCTATAACTATCTATTTTAAAAAAATATTCTCTTTTAAGGTTAAAAGCGGTGTTTTCTTGGATGTCATCACATGTAAACTAATATCGGACTGGACATTTTAATGTTTCTTATGGAATGATATAGTTTATTCGTAAAACAGAAACTGTCGAAAACACAGAATCTGGCTTGTAAACAAATTTATTTGGAAACTGATATGCCAAGTACACAATCCAATTTGTCACTCGCGAGAAGCGAATAGCGGGAAACAAGTAATGACATATGGTAAACTTAAGGAGAGAGCTCATTTTAAACAAAATACTAAGTTACCTACCTATTAAACCTAAACTGATTAATTGTTCAAAATGATTGAAAATTTGTAATTAGAACATAATGTTGTGAAGATGACTGCGCAGCAAGTGTAAATTAAAAAAAGTATTGAGCATAATTTCGAACAAAGTACAGGTAATGTACGTATGATTTATAAAAGACAACTTGAAAATATGGAGCAGTTTATTAAAATTCAATACTTTCTTCAAGTTTGCCGTATGTCATTACTTCCCAGAATTCGTGTGTAATAATACAGTGTGTGGTATTTTTTTTCAAAATCAACTACATAGTTCGACTCCTGGCTACGAATATATTTTTTTTTCAAAAATCCAAAAATGCAGTTTTAGTTTTCATCAAAATCGGCCCCGAGACTCCTTTGACTACTTTTCGCTATTCCTCATAGTTTCGGATTTGGCCATCCAAGCACACAAGAAAAACTCACCTTGTTTATTTTATTCTAAAAAGTCGATCGCAAAATGGACTCTTGATGGAAAATCGAAGAGTGACCGAGGTTTTTATTTTTAGCATAGTTCGGAATCTAGATCGTTTTCTTATAATTTCATTAGTTGTGTTGGTTGGTAATCTTATGGTTGACAATTGTTTTGGTATTTTTGTATAGTCGCAGTCTCCCGGTGGATGGATTCAAACAATCGCGTCATATAAATATCGGTAATCAGCCAAATCAGGGTAGACGAAGCCGACCACTGTACAAATTGGGAATGAAAAGGTTCTAAGGGTGGTAGTACCACCCTTCCACACCCTCGTTTAATATTCAGATCCATCATTTAAATATGCAGGGAAGAATTTTTTTACGCCACCTGGAGGGAAAGTAGTCTAAATACTGGCGATATCAAATTTTACTCAAATGAAACATTCCTTTATTTCAAATAAGAAACAAATCTGCATTCAAATATTTTCGAAAACTTACTTGCCACACTTGGGAATCGAACAAGCTATAATACCTATAAAATAACAGCCTGTACTTGCTGTTATGTACGTGTCTTATGGTATTAATCGATGGGGTATCGCTTTTTAATTGTGCAAACACCATTTCGTTCGCAAACATTTTACATTATTACAGCGTTAATCACCGCTCCCGCGCCCGCTTTCGCTCCCGCTCCCGCTCCCTGCGAACAGACGTTTGAAATAAATAGTTCGCGTATCGTGCTTAACTAATGATAACAGTTTATAGATTATATTTGACACGATAATTATTTGACTTTGATGTGACTAGGCTACGAAGAATTTGTCGTAGCAGATGCTACGCCGTAGTCACGGCTAGATATATGTTCCGCTTTTCATTCGTTATTCTATTGTTATGAAAACGGGTGAATCAATAGTCATTTTAGGTGACTTTTTAATCAATAACAACTCTGTTGTCACGTTAAAAAGCTCTCTGTAAGGTAGATAAGTCTCTCACGTTACGTTTAATTTAATTTTAATTACATTCAGCTGTAGTGGAACTCGCGCCGGTACGGTATGAAGAATGTCTGAGATGATTTTCATTAGAATGTGCCGCCAGCTTCCCTCTGGTGAGTGGCGCTTGATTCACAGCGCGTCTGTTGACGAAATGAGAGCTCGAACCGAGATAAATGTCCAAGTGATTAAGAAGATAATGTTACAATATTGATTTGGGAGATAAACAATGTCTATTTAAGCCACGTGCGTGTGTTATTCAAAACTGTAATTTTAAAATAACATTGAAAACTGCATTAAATCTTCATATAGTATCGCAATAGCGATGCTACCATTGCAATAGCTAACAACTTAAAAATATATTTTGTGCAGTCTCGTAAAATGCAATAAAGGATCGAAGTAATGCGTTGTGCCACCCGCGCCGAGCCGGGGTACATGGGATGAACCACGCGAGCGGTGCACTACATAGTTCAATGAAATTATAGCGCGACCGTCAGTAGGTAAAGACTAGTTTTGAAATGTCGACATTGGTCTTATACAGGAAGTCATTTTAGTATTATTCGTATCAGTAAGATAAAAAATAATTGAGTAGTTGGAATTAATTTCAAGGAAAAAAAAAATCACGTTGTACAAACTTAATGTCAAGACAAGAAAAAAATTAATATAGTAACAATTCAATAACAATCGTGTGAGGAAGTGAACCAAAGATTAGAGTGAACACTGTGAAATGGGAAAGTTGGCAGAGCCATGTGCTGAGGTGCTGAGTATAGCCTCCGGAGTGCATTCGAATTGAAACGACACACTTGAATATAAGAGCAACCGGAGCCATGCGTTCCCGTGCGAGCAAGCACACACTGGTATCACTACCAATATGTAGCACAACAATATGTGTACTAGTCACGGATCTAAGGTACTAGTAGCAGACCGTAGCAAATAGTGTTATTTTACACAACACATATTTTATTAAATCAGAACTCATAATTATTATTTTGGATTATGGCATATAGAATGGAAATGTAAATTCAAAGTAAAAGAACAAAGTACGAGTTGGTAAATAGTTCACGAAAAAAATGTTATTCTGTTAAATTCTTTAGGAAAGAAATATGTTGTTGAAATGTGAACGACAATTTAGCTCTTTCGCGGAGAGTTGTCTTTCCAGCAGTTGTCTTCGTAAACAGAACGAATGCAGTGACTCTGTGCTCTACTCCGGAGCCGAGTCGGTCAAGGTGAGCGTGTTTGTCCCCTCCGTGTTAGCAATTTCTTCTGTTTACAGACAGTGTTTCCCTAAATTTAGATTTATCTAAAAACCCAAATGCATTTCCGAATATTAAAATGAATAAACATTTAAACTTAACGTTATTCCATTTTGATGGAAGTTATCTGTGCCGTAAACTAAAAATGTTTTAACTATTGAACGGTTTGATACCGATTCAGACAAATCATATCCGAATGGAAATTGTTCAAGATTGATTTCCGATTTGTTTCCAGCAGGAAATTTTTGCCCAGATAAATATTTTATGTAGGAGACATTCATCAAAGGAATACTTTTAAACAATTTAATTAACATTTTTTTATGAAGCCGTCACGTGCTGATAGTAACCTCCGTCTGTTGTCGCTGCCCCTCCTTCACCCTCCCTCACCCTCCCTCCTTGGTCTTTAGAAACGTTTCAATTGGATTTTATTGCGGATCGTGCCGCCATTGCACCGGACGCAGGTACCCATTCGATTTACTTTTCAAACGAAATTAAATTCCGTACAGTAGTCTTTTAGACTTCATAATAGCAAAAATATTATTTCGTACTATTTATTGGCGACATCGGCACATACTTTAGGCAACTTCTACAGTAATTACGTTATTTAAGTGCTTTCTTCAAATTTATTTCCCTCACGATTATTAACAGTGAGAGCTAAAAGTGATTTTGCGAATTAGTTGCGCCAAGGATTTTGTGTTCAGACGTGTCAAAGGTACATAATTTACTTACAGTTGAAGACGTGGCGAATATTGTTTGTGTAAAATATCTGTCTGTAGGATCTTACGAAAGTATGTCGGAAATATTAATACTAAGCATTGAATGAGTGGGTCAATTGTAACTGTGTATATAGAATCCACGATATAAATTACTTAGCGTTGGTGTATACCATTGGATTAAAATATATGGATGGTATAACGGATGGTAAATATATTTAATAGGTCCTACATGTTAGTGTGCTTCATCATTCCTTCTCATTAAGAGCGGTGTGTTAAAACTCATCAATCCTGTGCTCGGCACACGGAGCGAGGACGTGACGTGACGGCAGCGCGTGGTATGCGGAGGAAACTTGTGTACTTGTGTAACCACAATAAGTTTATTCATCAATATACTACACACCCAAAATAGACAAGAGATATCTAATACATTATTCCGAATGCCGCTACGCCTAGACAGGAGGATATTTTTTTTTCTAATAACACGGAATATCATTTAAATTATGGGGAAAATACTAAGTATAGCTGAAAGTCGAGAGAGAACATGTTGTTTAATAAATGTAGTGTAATAAATATAATGAGCAGGCAATGGGCTTTCTTAATGATTTATTGGAACAAAAAAACATGCTATCTAGTCAACGTGAATTGAGCGCTCCGTAGCTCGCGCACAATCTCTATCGCAGTAAGGGCGAGGCTCCATTACCGCGTTGCGTTGCGTCGTCGCTGCGTCGTTTTACATATATTTTATAGTGGCATGCCACATTTATGCGTTGCGTCGTCGCATGCGATGTTTCAACGCAGAGACGAAGCGGGGGAGGGTGATGCGCTGAACTGTAGGTGCGATGACGCACAGCCTTCCGCTGCTAGAGCGAGGCGTGCATATACGAAATGACGTATACGACGGTATGGCGTCGCCCTTTTGCGTTGCGACGTCGTGCGTCGTCGCAACGCAGATGTGGCATACATTGCGTTGTCCATTGCGACGACGCAGCGCAGCGCGCTAGTGGGGCCCGGCTCTAACATGTGATCACACACTGGCGCGTCGGGTCGCGCGCGTGGCCTGCGCCACCGACATGACAGTGTAAGCTACTTGTTTGGGAAATTCTTTTCCCTAAATAAACATTTTATTATATTTTCTGCAAATAACCTCGTTGTTGGTCGGCTGCGTAGAATACAGCAGCGCATTTCAATACGGAAAATGTTTTTCGATTGTTTATAGAAATAACTTTATAGAGATTTTAGCCAGTTTACAATGGTTTTAAAAAGCATTTCTAGGAGAAATATTTGTCATGCCTGTGCAAATCGATCATAACCATGAACTTAAAACTTCCTTGATCATAACTTTCTATTTTGGGAGTTAGTAAATTCTAAAGGTATAGGTAATTGTTAAATATGTGACATTTTGCGTCCGTATGATATTTCACCTCTCAAAAACTGTTTATATTTTCTACCATTCGAAGTTTAGGTGGATTCCGAGATTATTTTTCTCAAAAACGTGAACGCAACAATACGTAAACGTGAACAATAGCAACTAGAACAGAAGGAATCGTCTGAGTCAGACGCTGGCAAGCGATCCACTTGTATTATTGTGCGGCTGTGACTGTGACGGCACGACATCGAGTCGGGGCGCGGTGGCTCGCGGTGGCTCGCGGTGGCTCGCGGTGGCTCGCGGAGCCAGTCCCGGGTGATTGATGTCGCTGCAGCTTGAATGGAGCTCGTTTATACAAGTGACATGGTTTTATAAGAGCTGATTTGTGAATCATTTTCTAATAGCGTGTGCGGCCATAGACAATTACACAAACAAATAGTTTATTTATGAGTAGGTACTTTTTTAATATCGACCGTATGTAAAATAAATAAGTATTGGCATTGCCTAACAGTCAACTAAGTATGTAAAAGATAATTTGCAGTAAATTTACTGACATTAATAGTATGTTAAAGTCCCCATTAGACCCTTCTCATAGTGTATACCACCATTAAGTCCTATCATAACCAACTGAGGAGTAATAACATTCACTCGGGGACCCTCGGAAGGTCATAAGGAAATAGTCCGCAGGAATTTATCGTATTTTGACTTTAATTTTGTTTATTTGTATAGATAAACAGCCAGCTTGAAAACTGAAAAACGCACCCAGATCTAATTAACTGATAACATGTTTTAACGAAGCTTTTTAGGTGTAATCTTAACAGAGGTAATTGAACGAAGCCAATTCTTCCTTATCGCAATGTTGATGAAATTAGAGCGCCTCGAGCCGTTTGCTTCTGTTTACATGTCATTATCAGAACCTTAGATACACGATGCGGTATTTTTACCCGACTACGGCGGAGGGTTATGATTATGACCGGTACCTATGTATGTATGTTCATCTGTTCCCGCCTAACTTTCAAACTACTTGTCGTAATTAGACAAATGAGGTATCGTTAGAAACAACTTAATGGCGCGCTAGTTATAGGCTATGTGACGTCACATAAAATCGCATATGGCGCCCGCTAGAGGCGCGGCGAGGATAATGTCATGAACTAAAAAAACTATATTTTTTAATTAAACCGTGTGGGGTATCAAATGAAAGAAATTGATGAGCAAATTAAAAAAAAATATTGTTACCTATAACTCCAAAATAATTAAATAAAAATTAAGTTTGAAAACTAAAACCCGACTACTAAAAAGTCGCGCTCTAAAAAGTATGAAACCAGAAAATATTCACATCTATAGTCGGATTTTTAATTAGACTGACAGCTAAAAATGACACTGTTCAATGAATTTGAACCTTATTTGTTCTAATTATATCAAAAAGTGACATTAGCACTTGTCAATTTACTTCGTCTAATTAAAAATCTGACTATAGAGGATAGCCGTGGTCCGTTTAGGCCCTTTAGGTCAATATGACCACGGACCACGGCTATCCTCTAGATGAGAATATTTTCTTGTTTCATACTTTTTAGAGCGCGATGTTTCAGTAGTCGGGTTTTAGTTTTTATACTTACTTTTTGCTTTTAGAAAAAAAATACTAACTTTTATTAATTATTATTTTCCCGAATGGCCATGATTTATTTCATCATTAGCATTATTGAAGAGTGATTTAATTATGTATTATCAATACACTGACGTGTTACCAGTTTTCAACAAGTTTTGTGAAAATTTAACTGTCATTTTCATTTGAAAAAACTTGCAGGCGGTCAAACATCCTAATGGCAACACCAGTTTGTAACAACTGCAATATGATAGCGCAGTTCATTGTCCGTACATTATTGAACATCAGGCTGCTTAACATCAGGCGGGCCGTACGCTTTATTGCCACCGCAGTCCTATAAAAAAATTGAAATGCCTACTGAAAGAGAGCGGGAACAATTTGAAATAATAATGTTTGATTGAAAATGACATCACGACGTGATCATTTATGCCAGCCTACTACGTGATGATCACGTAGTAGGCTGGCATAAATGATCAGTTATGTAGGTATATGACTCAAACAAAGTCAGACGAAAATATTTGCCCTATTTCTAAATATACTACTTATTCGTTAATTCCTAAACAGGAAAACATTTGTTAGAATAGAATTGTCTCTCAAACTTAGTGCCTAATCCTATTAAGCGATTTTCCCACGTCCCTTCTCAGATGTATAATTCCTTGATGGCCGCCGCCCCGCCGCGACGCCGCCCGCGCCGCGCGCCTCCCCGCCTGCCTACCGCGCGTTGACAAACGCTCATCGCGTCACACGGGCCACTGGGCGGGAATATGAAACCTACCCATGCGACGAAGCTATGTTTTTGTGCTATGTCTTGCGATAGGATTGAGGAGATTGGGACAAAGGGTTGAGTAATGAGGAAATTATTGGAACAATGTATCGTGATAGGATGGAAAATTTATTATAAAGGGGTTCGGAGTGCGTACTCGAATCGAATTAAAGTTGGTACCTATCTATTCATCATTTTAGTGTATTTTGAAGCATGACCTTTCTTTGTTCTAATATTGAAAAATATATAAAGATAATTATTTGGTATTTAGGTAGGTATATAGCAACAATCATAAGCTAAATGCTAGGCACATGAAAAGAAATTCTGTACAGGCTACATATCTATTCTCGCGTATTTATTGCAATAGGGTAAGCATTCGATCGTAAAGGGTAAAATAACACAAGTCGTAGTACACAAGTTCTTGTATTCAATATTGGATCAGTATACTTACGTATTTCTTTGGCCGTAACATGTTCTGTGTATTGCGTTTTGATAAGAATGTAATGTTGTTCTCTTATACGTCAAAATATGTAGGTATTTCTAGAAACTTTTAGCCTCTCTCACCAACCATAAACATAATGTAACACGATATAATGGATCGGATAAATATAAATTATTACCCGAAAATTGTACAATAACATTATTGAAATTATTATGATGTATTACGTACAGTATGTTATTAGGTACAATGTGTGAATGTTGCATCGTACTCGCGCGGCGTGACGCGACGCGATGCTAGCGGCGGCCCAGTGCGGGCGGCAGCAGGTGCACATCATCGGTGTGGTCGTGGCGCGTGGCGCGGCACTTGTGGTCGCGCGCGGGCGCGGCGCGGCACGGCAGCGCGGCGCGGCACCACGCGCCGCTCGCGCCGCACGACCGCACGCGCGCGCACCCCTCCGCCGGCGCCGCCTGCCAACTGGCAACACGTGCATGTCACACATAACACTCACCTTTTACACCATCGAAGGGAATCTCCTCAGTTTTGGTCAGTGGCCTAGTTCTATTAGGTACGACAAAACTCTCCATCCACCAGTTTGGAAAAGTGATATAGACATAATACTTACACGGCAGTGTACTGCAAGTAGACGCGCTTGCCGATACCGGGAGGAATGGCGAGGAAGGGCGGCCATAATTGGAACTCCTTGCCGCCTTCCCACGTGGCCGTCAGCTCCAGGGTCAAGGTACCTTTGATACAACGACATGTGAACACCTATACATACCCAGACATACGCTGATAGGTACTCTGGTGTAGAACTTACCGCTGGTATGTGAAACGGTAAAATAAGTCTTTCTCGTGTCACCGTCTGTGACGAACCCGAAATCTATCGTTAATGGTTCCACTCGAATGATTGGAAACTCAAGTTCCATTATAAGCGGCACAGTCTGCAATATAAAATGACATTTACCCACCAAGTAAACACGTACCTTGATTGGAATGAATGTGAGGCCAGCTTAATATTGTTTTTAAGTACGACAAAGTAGTAGTGATCAAGACTTGTATGAGCGGACACTTGCAGGAGTGCAACCAATAAATAGCAACAGAGAAAAATTCGCGACACATTGTTAGGAGAGCTAAGTTTACTCCTGACAAAACGACTATACTCGTAGTAGGCGACAGGTCGGGATGATATTTTTCTAGTGATGTGGCATCATGTACTAGGTAGTTTATATCGATTTTTTGCAACGTAACAAAATAAGAGTAAAATTAATTCAATATTTTATAATAATATTTTATTCAAATTTACTCACAGGGTAATTATAATAATTGTTTTACCGTTCAATGTCTCCATTTTTTAATACTTTTCGGGCTAGCTCTCGTGTTTGAGAATGAATTATTGGGTTTTCTGTTTTAACACGGGACGAGAAAGCGACAAAAGACATTTTAATACACAGCAACAAAGAACAATGTGAGTGAGATCAAAATCGATAACTATCGATAGCAATAATGCGTACTCGTGCAGCGCTAAGGCTAGCGTCGCGCGGGCGATGCGCGGGTATGCAGGGTGTCACCTCCCCGCGCCTCAGCTCATAGGTACCCCGATTCTCATCCCGACCTGTCGCCTACTAACACCTACCACTGCTCTGCCAAGATCAATCGACGAAGAAACGGTCAAGGACAACGGCGCTATAGTCCTTACGAACAAGTATCATACCAGCAACACGTTGACATCGTCATAGAAGTGCAGCGGGGTGTCGGTGCGCAGCCACTGCTGGTAGCGGGGCGGGTGGCACGCACCCGCCGCCCCCGCCGCCGCCCCCGCCGGCCACGCGTCCTCTGTGCAGATACACAACTCCACACATACCTGGAGACACGTTAACAGTATTGTATAAGTGACTGTCAAACAGTACTGTATACTTTCTTGATCCAAATCAATTTAATAAGGGAAAAAGATGAAACACGAAAATCGGTAAGCAAGTATTTATTTCGATAGACGGAGGCTTTAAAACTCCTATATCAGATGAAGAAGTGATCTTAATCCAAAAGATATATTCACCATTATTATAGTAGAGGGAAGCTCAGAAGACTATTCGTTACCCAGTATCATAACTCATAGTGTAAGTATGTCCTTAATTCTATACATGATAATCAGCTCGACGTCTACTCCTTAATATAAGTAGGCTTCGAAGCCGGTTCTTTTTCAATGGCCAGGACCGGGAATCCGCGCTTATGACGGTTCAAAAACTAACCGGTTCCGATGCGCGAAGCACAAGCCTTTCAAAATCCAGGTGTATACATTGAATAGTAACCACCTCGACGGAGCTCCTGGGCTGCAGGTGGAGCGGCACGGCGTCCGCGCGCGTGGGCGGCGGCGAGGGCGGCCCGGCCTGGGCGAGGCACAGGCAGCCCGCGCCGCACGCGCCGTGCCCCGAGGCCTCGTGCACCACGCACCACGGCGCGCTGGTCCGTGCGCACACCTCCAGTTGACCGTTCCCTACGTTCTGTACGCGGAAACGCTTGCGCACCCTAGTAAAGCCCAATCACTCATAATTAAGCATTTACCTTTTTAGCTGTTATAATATCCAATCACATCGACAAGATAGTCAATTACATGATCCTAAATCCATTCCATCAAATCGAGTGAGGCAATTAAGTCGCTTCGGTTAATTGGAATCTGGGTCTACCTAATTTGAAGCCGTATCTAGTGCGAGACGCCAGGCGTGCTAATCAATAGCAAGTTTGCCCGATAAGTTCTAATCAATTATATTATTCAAACATCAAAAGCTTCATTATTTACACATCTGTGACGGTCTCATGTTGAAGACTCTCCCTCAAATTTATAGTGATTTTAGCTAGTTTACAATGATTTTGAGGAATAAAATTTGATTTGTAATGCCAGTGCAATTCGATCATAACTTTTTATAAATTTGGGGGTGAATTTAACTAGAACACGAATTATATTAAAAAACCATGTTGATGAAAGCATTGATTGTGTCATTATTTGTGGAAGATTGTCCACAAAAATGTATTACACCCATGGACAATAGACTAAGAGGACTTGATCTAAGCGCCCGGCCCCATGACTCCACTAGACCCCTGACATTATAACAGTAGGCGTAGCTTAAGTCAGTTTGCTGTCGGCTTTCGTCCTGTGCACACGTCTTGCCAACGTTCGCATCCCAAATATAATTCTACTCGATACTAGATGGCGACCCTTTGTATGTCTCTTTTACCATCCTATACTTAGTAACATCTAGTGTGAAAAATTTAAACTACGTACTAACATCGACATAGAACGAAGCGAGTAGTTTTGCTATTGACCAGTGGATAGAAAATGGAAAAGTAGGCATCACCTTACACCCCGTCACCCGCGCAAATTGTCAAGCGTTGTTTCATAGGGAAATCTAATAATAACATCTCTTCTATCTATATCCTCTATGATTATACCTCATAACCTCTCCGTAGGGCAATGCAAGTGCGGACAGTTTGACATACAGTTCTGCACAGGATATTTTCAACAGGCCCTCTCGTGCTATCTGCCGCAGCTTCACGAATTGCGCCGGCGGCTCGGGTCGGATCCAGTGCGACCTGTACCGGACAGTCACGCAACTATACAGGCTGTTCCCTAGCACCCTATATTAATAGCACTATTTTAATCATTAGTGTCTTGGCGACCGCGTTGGCACTACTAGCTGGTACCAAAGTAATCGGAAATAAATTTGAAGAATCATTACTATAGGGAGGGATCCCTTAAATCTTCGTGAATAAGCCGCGAGAGAGACTTACATAGCGCTCGGGCTGATTTACACATGAAAAATAGACGAAATTTCGTATTTCATATAACAAGGAATTATAAGGCTATGCCTATGTGCAGCCTCTTGAAACTTGAATAATCTACCCGGAACTATCGATCGCGTGCACGTGCAGCAGTAAGTTGGCGGCAGACGGGGGACAGGCGGGGGGCAGGGGCGGGTCTAACTTGACATTCCACTCCATGCATTCACCGGCTGCCAATGTCACTACCGCTGGCGTCACCTGAACACGACCACACATTTAATGACTTACTTATCTTCTTAAATTACTACATATTCGATGTTTCACTTATTAACCCAATAAAATTTATATACATTTGCATAAAACTATATTTATACTTAACTGAATTTTTTATTTTCAAATTTGAAGTTACGCGAAAATAAATCGTACCTTAAAACTAGTATCGTCTTGGATCCCCAAGTCAGGTGCGAGGTAGACCTCTACCCCGGTGTCCATGTCCTCGCTGTTCGTCAAGGATCCCGCGTCTGAAGCACTCTCCCCGGCAAACTCGTCCGCTTTATTTATTTGTTAAGCAATAAAGATAATAAAATTTCAAAAGTTTTATAGTAGCAATGATACATAATATTTTCATAGTGACAAGTACCCCACTGGGTTAGTTGATAAAGTTGTTTACTAGAATAGTATACGTACAATCAAACGCACTGAGACACGGGCAGGTTTTCGGGGAGACGTCAAAGAATCGTAGATATAACCTGAATGGCAGCTTGTGTCCTGGATGCTCTGTATAATGAACAAAATATATTACTCGTAACAACATACAACAACAACAACAACCGGGCCCGTTGGCGTGGTTGGTAAGATTCCGCCTATCACGCTGCAGGTCGTAGGTTCGATTTCTACCCGGGACATGAATTTGTGTGCATGAACATGTCTGTATGTCCCGAGTCTGGGCGCAATTATGTATGTTAAGTATGTATTTACAAACAAAAAGTAGTATATGTAGTAATATCAGTTATCTGGTTTCCATAGTATACAAGCTCTGCTTAGTTTGGGATCAGGTAGCCGTGTGTAAAAGAATGTCCCAGGATATTTATTATTATTATAATACTAGATTATACCCAGCAGCGGCAGTATCGTTGCTATACAAATAAAAAAAAAACTACAACATAATATATTTAACCGGCAAAAACATAAAACGAACTAAAACACAAAATATCTAATTATCTTCAAATGCCTGTCTTTTCCGACACACAGAGACCTTTTCCTTAATTCACCTCGTAATTTCGGAGCCATCGTTACATGAGAACCCTAGTTTATGTAAAGTACCGTAATTTCCTTTTGGCTAATAATGAACAATGCTTATTGTTATGAAGATCCCAGAAGAAAGACCCGCTCTCGGGGCGTTGAGTTAATTTAATTATTTGCTGCTCTGTTCCTGTTGTAGTTAGGTTAGAATATTTGACGGCCCATCAAAAATTAGAATCTATCGGAGTACTTGTTTCTGTTTTTCGTCTAGCAGTGTGTGTGTAAACTAACCGTGTTCTTCCAACACGTACGTGTGCACCGACAGCTCGGACCGCGACACGTTCTTGACGCGCAATACGCGCTCCGGGTCAGTTTCAGACATCCTGGAATACAAACACGCCTAAAAAAAGGACTATAAGCAAATCTCCCTGGAACAACTCAGCTCAGCACACACAACAACTACGATACCCACTACCGACTAATTATATCTCTCCACTTCTCTCCACACGGGTGTTAAGGTAATGTCCGCATATTTTAATGTTGAGCTCTCACTTTGAATAGAATTTGCTACCAGCAGCAATTAATTTCAATTACCGATAGACTTATCAAACAAGTAAATCCAATCGTAATCGGGATTCCGATTGGGATCATCGCACGGCCCGGGGCCGACACCCGACCGATCACAGACCGCGCTCATTGCACCTCGAATAACGTACATACTACCAAGTATTCGAACAATGCTGAAAACAAGGTGATTATTATAATTGTAATCGATTGTGACCTTTAGTTTACCTAAAACGTTGCAGCAATTAATCAGTAAGTTTTAACTAGGCTAGTAGTAAGTTGGTCACGCGCTGCACGCGTTCTTTATAACTAACGTGTACAAGTTTTAAAGCCTAACTAGATAATCTTTTTCTTCTACAAGTATGAAACCAGGCCAAAATAAATGTTCGGGCTTGAACATAGCTCTTGGAGTTCCTCGACAGTGCGACGTGAAACCGCGCAGTAATCCGTCACGACACGTGTGCTGCCCCGCGGACTAGTGTCATCCGTACATCCGGACATGCGGATTACGGGCCAGTATAGCACATAGCTGTTTGCTGTTTCATTCCGGCTGAGAATTTCAGTGTTTAGGAGTAGGTAATTACCAATATGTCTGTGACTGGATTTCTGCAACGAGTAATTAGGTTAGGCGGTCGGAGTATTATTTTTAGGGTTCCGTAGTCAAACTAAGGAACCCTTGAAGCTTTGTCATATCCGTCTATCCTTATGTCCTACATATTCCTACATGTGCACGGACCAACGTGCACTTGCCCAGTTTTTAAATAACGGTCCTCAGAATCAGGAAATGCAAATGCTACGGAGCCTCACCACAGTGTAGGCGGGACCGTGTCGGCAGGCTTGCGTGCGAACTGCAGCGGCGCTCCCACCGCCTCCACCCACAGGTCCACTATTATTGGTTCCAAGTTGTTTAGCTGGAAGAACAAATATTATAATAGACTATTTAATAACAGACAATAATCTAAGGTGAAATGAAATTATGAACTCTGATTTTATAAAAAGTGGTAGAATAAAAGAAAAAACTTCGTCCCAATAATCTCTTCGGTCGCAATAACGTCATTTGTACTAGACTGTGGTTGTACGCTCTAATGATATAATTATTATCTAGTTTCAACTAACTCTGTTCTGTATACCCATACATTTAGCTTATAATAGCTCAGCACACATTGCTGAAACACGAGTGAATTTGTACAGACACATTGGCAGGTTGTTTACGGAAGAGACGCCATGTTGACAGCGCGCCAGAACTGACGTCACCATTTTTGTGTGTAATTGATTACCTCGACATTATGTGTGCATGTATATATATTAATATCTTTGATTATAGGAGGTCAAGTGGACAAAATAATTGTTGTAAAATGTTCTAATCTAGATAAATAATCATTAGATGATAATAATGTATTCTGCATAGTTTATGGCAGGAAAATGATCTGCAAAAGGTGTTACTTATTTTAACTGTTACTTACGCCGTTTACAAATAAATAATTCCATGCATGCATGGAATTAATACAATATGCATGGAATTGTATATTGTCTCAGAATATAAATGCCAGAGGTGCGGAGTTGAAATCCTGCGTGAAGTAAAGTTATTTATCTCGCCCCGTTAGTACTGGTGTGTATCACATAAATAACGAGCAGCATATAAAATAAAACTGCTATCTAAATTGCCAGACACCATCCCGCGGCAATGTGATTTTCAAAACATGATACAGCTCGCCTCTGGGACTCGTAACGACTATAAACCTGACAAAATACTAGGTTGTAAATTAGAAAACGAATACCTATCCACGAATACCTTTAATTTACCCATAATTTACAAATTAACTTGGTCACTAACTGACCTGTAGCATTATCTGGTCGAAGTAGAGTCCCCAGCAGTCAGCGTAGACTTGCACGTGGATGCGAGCGGTCGCGCGGGCCGCGAGCACGCCGCGCGCCGGCGCGCACTGCGCGGCCAGCCCGGGCGCGCGCACGTCGCCCGCCCACTTATCTATGGAGAGGGCCCGTATTAGCATTCGAAAGAAAAATAAGTCCTTTCAAATCACTGGTCGAACAATGCCACTTTTTGACGCCATACGTTGCAACATTAGACGCCCATATTATTATATTGCTGACAAGTAATTCAAATATTCCATGACACAAAAACCGAGTCATAAAAATGCCATAAACATATTTCACCGTCAAAATATAGTTGTAAGAGTTTTGGCAACGGCACTCGCGATAAGATACCTCAGTAATTCATATAAATGTTGCCACATAATCCCGTGCACTGTAACACGGAACACACAATATTATCTGTAGTAGCATCTCTACTCATTTTTTTATCGCTGGACCTGACGGCTCATTTCATTTCAAACAACTTGCTTTTACGTAAACAAGTAAATTATACATCATTTACAACATTTACAAGAAATATATATAAGTAACACCGAGAGGCATCTTAGCCTTTTCGTTTAGTGTATTGTATTTTTCTAGAGTTCCGTAGTCCCTACGAGGGACCCTTATAAGATCATCCAGTCTGTCCGCCTTTTTTATTTAGAAGTTTTACAAAGTACCTATCGCTTGTATTGACCTAAAATGGTCTGTGAAAAGCTGACACATGATAAAGTAGCAACTCCCATAACACTGATCATCCTCCCCGTGGCTATCTGGCGACCGCTCCGAGTTGTTGACTCCCGTTAATGACGCTCAATGAGCCATTAATTCCCAAAATCCAACTTGTCGGGGACCGATTCATAAATTGACAGCGTATTTGCATAATTGACTCCAGGCGTATCTCGAGGAGCGAGGCGCGAGGCGTGAGGCGCGAGGCGCGAGGCGCGGCCCCAGTTTTAAACTCTGAAAATATTTCGCAGCACCGTTTCTTAGCTCAGTGATTTGTTTTTCAATTGACTGTATTAATAATGAGTTTGTGAAATAAAGTTACGGCAGGTTTACGTTTTATATTATAAGCGCGATGGATGGATTAGGTGTATACTTTTGTTGATTAGTTATTTATGAGAATGATTCAAAATCTACAAAACTTTTGACTCCTTTCTTACTTCTTCTTTCTTAATATAATATTCTTCTTTCTATATATAATAGGTGCTCCGTAGAGCTAATGTAGGTGGTATTGAGTCCTACCTCGTGCGGCGACAACTGCGGTGGAGCGGACACGTGTCACGTTTGTCAGAGAAACGAGTGGCAAAGCGCGTCTTTTACTCTGAACTTGAGGAAGGCAAGCGCAAGCATGGCGGACAACTCCTCAGGTACAAAGACGTGCTAAAACGACACCTAAAAAGGTGTGACATAGCGCCGTCTCAGTGGGAGCAGCAGGCCGCTCAACGGGAACAATGGAGGACTCTGGTTAAAACTAGAGTCCAGATTTTTGAAAATAAGCGGTGCGCTATGCTTGATGCCAAGCGCGATGAATTGAAAGCCCGACCACCTGCGGTAATCAGTTATAATTATGACAATGGTGTGCTCACATGCCCGCAATGTGCGAGGATCTTCTCAAAGAAGATTGGCTACATAAGCCACATGCGAGCACACGAGCGACATGGGACTTGAAGCAGTCGCCATGGCCGAAATCGGCCGGATTCGATCATCACTTATTTAACTATACAAAAGCTGAATGAGATAACACCAAATCACTAACCAGCCGCTAAAGTTCTGTTGTGTGTCCTCGGCCATCTTCTGACCGTGGCGCTCCAGTGCGCAGTCAGTACCGACTCGTTGCGGAGTACCAAAGTGCGCGTCCGAACTAGAAACATTACATTTCTAAACTTTATTGTGCCAGTTGCACATAAGGTTCACGAATGGCTTTTAAATACCTGTCCTGATGGGTAAGTTCCTGAACTGCAGACAGACCGGCTCGACGTACTCGGGGAGCACCGGCATGGCGTGCTTGTAGCAGGAACAGATGCGAGTCAGCGAGGGCGGCTCCGTCACTGGACGAAAAATAATGACCCTTAGTGAGTGCAAATTTAACTATTTGCTAGCTAAAATTAGTTGTTTGATAGCTTGCTAAATTTGGGTTAAATTTGGGTTGAGTAATCATTATAATAGCGTACTATTTATCTTGAACCCAGGACCTTAACCTGGACTAGGACCTGGCTCACACCTCTGTATTTTTCGAAATCAGTGTGTGAATCATAACTCATCATAACTCAACAATCATAACATGATTATCACTTGCTTGCGGTGAAGGAAAACATCGTGAGGAAACCTGCATGTCTTAGACGTGTTAAATCCACCAACCCGCACTGGGCCAGCGTGGTGGATTATGGCCTGAATCCCCCTCGCATTTAGGGGAGGCCCGTGCCCAGCAGTGGGACGTTCAAAGGGCTAAATTATTATTATTATTTATCTTGACAGGAGCGTTGCCAAACCATGGTACAATATTATTTAGAATCCAGTTTTATTACAAATTTAAATGATAATACTTAATCCACTGAGAGGACTTTCACTACCCAAAATAAAATGATAATACTTAATCCACTGAGAGGACTTTCACTACTTATGTTTCAAATTAACTCGTCATAATGTTTTAAATTTATAGAGTTATATTTCAAGTTATTCGCGAAGCTTTTAGGGTTCCGTAGTCAAACTAATGAACCCTTAATTATAGTGTCGTCATGGCCGCCTGTCCGTCTGTATATCACAGGGTTTTTCGAAGACTATAACGGCCGAATACTCAAAGGCTACTCAGTCTTCTTCACTCTTTCTTGTATTTCATGGCTTTGGTTATAGATACGATACAATGTGCGTTATTAAAATAACTAAGGAACTCTACATAGTGCGTGGGCCGAGACTAAGCTGGTTTATTATCATTTCGGAATGAAATTGATAAAGAAAATCCTTCTAGCCCTTGATCCTGTTCTAGCCCTGAATTTGGATCCGAAGTATATTTTCAGTAATCTGCGTTTAAGGCTTTGGCTAGAATAAGTAATGGTCATTGTTTGTGCCTAGCCAATCTGTTATCTGTTATCTGTTCGGTCAGGCAAAGCTATAATTTTTTCATAGGGCTTTGTCCAAAGCAATATAAAGAGTAATGTATTACTTGAAATATCTAAATGTGAATCTGTTCTTTTCATTAAATATATCGACGCTTGAAAGGCAATCCTGACTAAGCGACATATAGGCCGATATTGAGTTATATATACCATTCGAACCGCAAAATTTTTCTACGTCGTTTGGTCTGGGTCCCATAGCTCTACGACGAGTTTTACTGTCGCTTAGTTATAGCGTGATTTCAATCAATTTCACATTTTTGTGCTCACTTAGCGACAAAAAAAATATGATTTTTTGGACTGCCGGCGGTTAGGACATAGACTGTTCTACTGTTTGGCTTTTACTCCTTTTTACTTGTAATGAAAAATCTTTTAAATTCATTTAGTAGTTTTTACTTACTTAAGCAATTATAACTTATGACGCTTATATATTTTAACCAGGGCTGAAGTACCTTTTATTGATGTGGTTGGATAATTTAACCTGATGTAGTATATTTCCGTAAATTTACTTGTACAATTTTACTTGAAATAAAACAGAAGAATATCGTCGCTTAGATAGTTTTACCTGTATAATATAAACAATGTTTGGTCAGCCTTAGATAATTTTACTTGATAACTTCAAATATTATTGACGGTGGTTTGATAATCTTAGCCGACTTCATGAGATGGCTGTGACTGTCGCTTAGATATTTTTACCTGAACGCAACATATATTTTTGTTAGTCGTTTATAACTTCACTTGTCCGAATGGCGTCGCTTGCGTATGCGCGTGACCTCGCGTAATACGTATCGGCAGGTCGACGTTTGGGCGCGAGGTGTCGTTTACGGTGGACGTGCGACACGGATTTTTATAATTTTGCAGCGCAATTCGCTTAGTAATGGTGAGAATCCAATCAAATTACAATCAAAACAGCATTTTGTTTAACATTATTTTTTACTTTCTTATTTTAAAACAACTTCATGTAAGTTTATTTTTAGTTTGTTTAAAAGTTGATTATAGAAAATGAGAAAAATTGAGATAGACTATAATCATTACCAATAAGAGACAAATATTCAATGATTTCTCCGTGATTCATAAGGTGGAAACCGAATGTGATCACCGAATGGTGAGAGGCACTGGATATAAATTCCAAGTTGGAAAGGTCTCGTCTGATGAAGTCTACGCTCCGACCTGATGCTTCTCAAATCCAAAACCCCGAGAGCTTTCAACTCAAACAAAAAAATTTCTTCGAAAGCCTAGAGAGCTGCGCCTCAGTGGACGAAATAAATAATAGGTTGGTGGACACTGTCCAAACAGTAGACGCATATAAGCAGCTCAATAGACAGATATGGAAGTCCTTGCGACGACATGTCATGTGTAACTTTAATACAAATTGTATTAAGGATACGATAGAGCAGAACAGAAGCTCCAAAGTTTTCGCAAGAGCTGTATCTATTGGACAAAGCCGGTTGACGAAGCTGAAAACCGAGAATGGTGGCATAACGTCGACCAAGGCAGAGGTATTGACAGAGGTTGAGACGTTTTATGGACAGTTGTACACCTCGGTAGCCAAACCTGTTACTGGTGTGACTAAAGACCCTAAAGCCACACTGATCCGACATTACACTGAAGATATCCCGGATATCAGCTTGTATGAGCTAAGAATGGCCCTCAAACAGCTCAAGAACAATAAGGCGCCAGGGGAGGACGGAATTACCACAGAACTTTTGAAAGCGGGTGGAACACCGGTACTTCGAATCCTTCAGAGGCTGTTTAATTCCGTCATCCTCGAAGGTGTTACGCCAGAAGCATGGAATGGAAGCGTGGTGATACTTTTCTTCAAAAAAGTTATGAACCGACTGGCGCTAGGTTCGATGACTTCCAGCCTCCTGAACAAGTCGGTTTCCGAAAAGCCTTCAACACCATAGACCACATCCATACGCCGTGGTAGGTTATACAGAAAACCGAGGAGTGCCACTTTGCTAAGCATTAGTGGACTATGAAAAAGCCTTCGATTCGATCGAAACATGGGCGGTACTACAATCACTCCAGCAGTGTCCCATTGACTACCGGTACATCGAAGTGTTGTAGTTCTTGTACAGTAACGCCACTATGTCGGTCCGAGTATAGAAACAGTGCACGGGGGCAATTCCACTGCAGTGAGGAGTCAGACAAGGAGACGTAAATACTACGAAACTGTTAACCGATGCATTGGAAGATGCTTTCAGACTCCTGGAATGGCAGGGATTTGAAATCAACATAAACGGCGAGTACAAGAGTCACCTTCGATTTGCCAACGATATTGTGATCATGGCGGAATCGCTAGAGGATCTTGGCAGAATGCTCCATGGCCTCAACACAGTCTCCCAACAATTGGGCCCTAAAATGAATATGGCGAAGACAAAGATCATGTCAAACGTCTTTGTTGTGCCCACTTCAGTTATAGTTGGTAGCTCCACTCTCAAAGTCGTCGATGAATACGTCTGCCTAGGGCAAACAGTCCGTTTAGGTTGATCGAACTTCGAGAGAGAGGTCAGTCGTCGAATCCAACTCGGCTGGGCAGCATACGGGAACTTACAAAACGTTTTCTCCTCAAAACTACCTCAGTACTTAAAGACAAAAGTCTTTAACCAATGTGTGTTACCAGTGATGACTTATGGCACTGAAAAGAACTGCAGTGGGCCTCATAAGAAGGCTCAAGGTCACTCAGAGAGCTACGGAGCAGGTTATGCTTGGAGTTTCTTCACGAGATCGAATAAGAAATGAGGAGATACGTTGACACACCAAGTTCACCGACATAGCCTTGCGAATCGGTAGGCTGAAGTAGCAGTGGGCGGGGCACATAGTCCGAAGAACCGATGGCCGATGGGGCAGAAAGGTTCTTGAGTGGCAACCATGTACCGGAAGATGCAGCGTGGGTAGACCCCCCCACAAGGTGGACCGACGACCTGGGAAGGTCGCGGGAAACTACTGGATGCAAGTGGCACATAACCGGTCATTATTGAAAAACTTTAGGGAGGCCTATGTCCAATAATGGACGTCTTTTGGCTGAAATGATGATGATGATATAGAAGATATTAAATATGACTGACTGTGTCATTTTGATGTTACAAATAATAAGATAGTCACAACACCGTGGGATGAGAATTGACAAGAGCTATTAATTAGTGCAGGAATAAGGTCTGAATAGACCATATTCGTGCACTTAAATAATAGCTCTCGTCTCTCGTCACGTAAAATAAACTTGTCTTGAGGTCTTATTTGCCTTTTCTGTATAAGTAACTGTGATTTTTTTTTCAATAAATGTTGAATTTCTATTTATTTCTAATTTTCAGTCTTTAATTAATTTTATTATAGTATGTTAGTTGAGGACTTTATGGTTGAACGTCGGTTACGAAGGGAGAGTTTGGGTGTCAACATCTTCATAAGTTATATATTCCGCGATCATGTAAACTATTCGATAACGCTTAGAGGACTTTACTTGAAATAATTTAAATATTTAGATTTCCTTAGATGATTATTCCCATAACTAAATTTAAAAATGTACGAGTTTACTTATATTTACCTGTTACCCCTAATCTTACAGTGATAGCTTAGATATTTTTACTTGTTTTTAAATAGAGGTAACTTTTATATAAGCGACATAAATGTCTTAAATTAAAAGTGTCTGGTACGTTAATCCAATATCTTCAATAGCTTAAAAAAATAAGATTTCCAAAGCTATTGAAATTATTTTAATACGACTATTTACAAAATTTATATGATTTTTTTTGTAAAAATAAAAACTTTAAATCACTCTCCTGTAAAGTTCACCTAATGTCGCTTAGTAAGGATTGCCTTTCAAGCGTCGATATACAGTACCATGATTCTATCTCATCAAGATAGCTCCCTAAGAACATAGTAATAAATGGTACCGGTCCAACAAACATAATAATTTATTGGTTCAGAATTCGGAGTGTATTTTTTATATAACTAAGACAAGCAGATAAGCGTGCGGCCCGCCTGATGTTAAGTGGGCCCCTACGTATAAGGCGACATGTCGAAATTAGCAATTTTTTATATTATTAATTACTTCTATTCATCAATATACATGTGCTAAATTCTATATTTTTTTCAGATACTAATTATTTTACAAGATAAATAAAGCGTAAAAGGGAACACCTGCGAAACATTTAGCAAATATGTGACGTAAATACGGATATGTAATACATGACGTGGTTTACTGCGTTTAGAGATTGATAACTTACCCCGTACAGAGAGTTATATATGTTTAATCTTTTCCATAACGCTACGAATAAAGCCTAATAAATATACAGGATGTCCCATTAATCGTGGATAATCCTGAAACCACTTATAGACCACCTTATGACCTAACACATATCCTAAGTTGGAGGTAGAGGTACGATCCATCTTGAAGTTACTGCAAATTTTCAGATTTTTATGAAATATCTGACCTAAAGACGAAAATAACCCATAATTTCCCGAAAACTCAAATAAATTAAGATTTTTTTCTTTGCATGTACCTCACAGATAACCATGTTATCGAAATGCGTAAAATGATTGCTACTAATTCCGCGACAACATAAAAAAAATGAATAGTGAACTTTTAAAGTTTTCACTACTCGGTCATGTAATTTCAACACCCTGTACTGAAAAAATAAAGTACTATGAAGAAATTGACCTTGAGCTTAAAAAGTTCCTCAACTAATACAGATTCTAAAATGGTATGATACTACAGTAGCGGCATTTTACGATGGCCGATTTGACATGTGGGGGGGGGGGGGGAAGAAAATGAACCTTATTATAATGGAATAAAACTGGCCGTTTTAAAAAATAAGAATTTCAAAAAATTAATGCGAAGATGAATTTTATTCCATTATAATAAGGTTCATCCTTTCCCCCTCCCACATGTCAAACCGGCCATCATAACGTGCCGCAGGTATAGTCGATAAATTTAAAAGAAAGATATCTAAAATCAGTTATATTCAAGATAGGTCGTATTTTATAATTTTCCATTTTAAATACCATAGGGCCATCGGAGTACCAGCAACAGTAAAACCTGGACAAGACCGAGTAGGACTTGCGCCCTAAGGGGTCCGTACAAACTTATGAGAAGTTAATTTTTTTAAACCGGCCAACTGCGTGTCGGACATAAATTTTTCCGTACCACCGTAGAATAAAAACGTCAAAAATATCAAGTTTATTCCATGGACTCCCTTTATTTTTAAATTTTATTTTAGTTTTAGTATTTGCTGTTGTAGCGGCAACAGAAAAAAAAATTCTATGAAAATTTCAAGTCTCTACCTATTACGGTTCGTGAGATACATCCCGCCGACAGATGGACAGACAGACAGCTCAGGCTTAGTGGACCCTGTTACTAAGCCTTACCGTACCCTTTGGGTACGGAACCAACGTTGAAATTAATGATTTATTTTTATTTGTAATGAGTAGCCATTATACAATTTTGTATGTCTTTTTATGTCGTATGTATGAAAAGAGAGAAGAAAAGTTGGGACCCCCATACAAAATTTCACCCTCAATTTACGCGCTTAGGGGTGGAATTTTAAAAAACGCTGAAAATACTATTTTTTATTTGTAACTAGCTTTTGCCCGCGACTTCGTCCGCGCAGAATTTAAATTAAAGAAATTCGGATCCCGTATCCCGGGTATCACGGATCCCGTATCCCATATCCCGGATTTCGTTTCCCGGGTCCCATATCCTGGATCTCGTTGCCCGGATCCTGGATCCCGTTTTCCGGATCCCGGATCCCGTATCCCGGATCCTGGATAACGTTTTCCGGATCCCGGATCCTGGATCCCGTTTTTCGGATCCGGGATCCCGTATCCCGGACCCCATACCCCGGATCCCGTTTCCCAGATTCTGTTTGCTAAATCCCGGATCCCGTATCCCGGATATCACGGATCCCGTGTCTCGTTTCCCGGGTCCCGTATCCTGGATCTCGTTGCCCGGATCCTGGATACCGTTTTCCGGATCCCGTATATCCCGGACCCCGTATCCCGTTTCTCAGATTCCGTTTGCTAAATCCCGGATTTCGTATCCCGGATATCGTGATTCCCGTATCAAATATCTTGAATTTCATATTCCGGATCATGTTTCCCGGGTCCCGTATCCCGGATCTTGTTTCCCGGATCCCAGAATCCGTTTTCCGGATCCCGGATCCCGTATTCCGGATATCATGGTTCCCGTATTCATACCCCGGATTTCATACCCCGGATCTCGTTTCCCGGGTCCCGTATGCCGAATCTCATTTTCTGAATCCTGGATCCCGTTTCCGAGATCCCAGATCCCGTATCCCGGATATCGGATCCCGTACCGCGGATATCCCGGATCCCGTATCGTATTAGCCCGTAAAAGTCCCGTCAAAATCAGTCCAGCCGTTTCAGAGATTAGCCCGAATCGGTACCGCCATACAAACTTTCATTCCCTATTTCACCCCCTTAAGGATAGAATTTTCAAAAACCATAAAATTAATCTTTTTAATTATTAAAGCACACGTAGTCAGCAATTGTCATAATTCTAACTTCAAAAATGACGAACTTCCATACAAACTTTCATTCCCCTATTTTACCCCCTTAGGGGTTGAATTTTCAAAAATCCTGAAACTACTCTTTTTAATTTTTGGAAAGATACCTAATCACCAATTTAAATAGTTCTAACTTCAAAAATGACGAAACTTCCATACAATTTTTTATCCCCTATTTTACCCCTTTAGGGGTTGAATTTTCAAAAACCCTGAAACCCATATTTTTTTATTTTTTAAAAGACACCTAATCAGCAATTTTCATAATTCTAACTTCAGAAATGACGAACTTCCATACAAACTTTCATCCCCTATTTTACCCCCTTAGGGGTTGAATTTCAAAAAACCCTTTCTTAGTACACCTCCACACATCAAGACAAACCCACCCTCCAAATTTCAAGTCTCTACGATCAGAGGTTTAGGCTGTGCGTTGTCTGTCAGTCAGTCAGTCAGTCAGTCAGTCAGTCAGTCAGTCAGTCAGTCAGTCAATCAGGACTTCGATTCTTATATATTTAGATGAGTAGCCTAAATTTAATTTGTCATGTTTCTAACTTCAGAATAGAGATGGGTTGTACTAGGTAAGTTTGGGACTAGGTGCACCTATTCCTAGTATTTAAAAATACGTGATCCAGACACCTGTTCCACCTATTCCACCCAGTCTCAATTACTCATCGACTATGGTTCGCGTACTTAGTCCTTAAATCCATCTATGACTCGATACATTTCATTTACAATTTTGTTGCCATGTACCTACGTAGATATGAACGGATGTTTCTTAAAATGATTTTAATGATTTGAACGAACACCAACACCTACCCCAACACCAACACCTACCCCAACACCAACACCAACACCAAAACATACCCAAACACCAACACCAACACCAACACCCACACCAACACCAACACCTACCCCATCTACAGCTATACAACAACAAATCCTAAAAATAAAATAACATTTAAAAATAAAGGGAGTCCCCATGGAAGAATCTTGATATTTTTGACGTTTTTATTCTACGGTGGTACGACACGCACTTGGCCGGTTTTTAAAAATAAATTTCTCATTAGTTTCTACGGAACCCTTAGGGCGTAAGTCCTATTCGGTCCTGTCCAGGTTTTACTGTTGCTGGTACTCCGATGGCGGAATTACTAGCAATCATTTTACGCATTTCGATAACATGGTTATCTGTGCGATACATGCAAAGAAAAATCGTAATTTATTTGAGTTTTCGGGAAATCATGGGTTATTTTCGTCTTTAGGTCAGAAATTTCATAGAAATCTGAAAATTTGCTGTAACTTCAACATGGATCGTAGCTCTACCTTCAACTTAGGTTATGTGTTAGTTAGGTCATAAGGTGGTCTTTAAGAGGTTTCAGGATTATCCACGATTAATGGGACACCCAGTATAATACTTGCAATACCAAAAGCACCCCCCACGTAGCGCGAATGTCAGTTACTCTATAATTGTACTGAAGTTGTTCCACAGAAACTGATGTAGAATAAAAAATAGAGTGTCTGCCATTTGGCGAAATAATCAAAGCAACGACGAAGCGCGAAGTGTTCACACGCAAAGGGCGTCGTTCACAAAGGGCCAGCTATGACCTAGCAGGTGGCTGCGCGGCGCGGGCGGACACCCGCGCCGGACCACCCTCGCCTTCCCTTTAATGCGCACACTGGAGGTGCATAAAGGAACGCATACTGTATAATGTATAATGTACAACATTATGACAGCGTTCAATTATGTTAAGTGTAGGAGGGAGGTGGGAGGTGCTAGGATTATGACATAAATTCAGTACCGACTGCTACAAAGGTACACGAAAATATTGCTTACATTGCATCGGTAGGAATTTATTATGCTGGCATTATTATAAGACTATTATAAGGTAATTAGGCTATTAGGTACCATCCTCTCATAAAAGATTGGCATTAAGTAGCTATGTATCTTAGCTGCATTTCGTACAATAAGTGACAGAGCCGGAAGTCAAATAACCTCCCGACTCCCCTTCAGCTAGGCTATTCTGTAACGATAAACTCACTTCGCACGCGTGAATTTGCAGGTGATATGTCAAATTTTGTATTGAAATTTGACATTTCACTAGAATATTCACGCGTGCGAAGTGAGTATGACGTTACAGAATAGCCTAGCAGGTCGGCAACATACGAGCGCGGCGCTTGGTATTACACGCATATAGGCTATGGTAACTGCTCAACATCAGGCGCGCATTACGATTTTTTTATTGCCTTAGTTATATAAAAACAAAATCGAGATTCCACTCGCCTATGTCGATGAGGGGCGAGTCGTCGGAGCCGGTTCGCTTCAGTTTCTCCGGAGGGGGAATGTATTGGAGCTCGAAGGGGCAGCGGAAAATGTTTTCTGAAATAAACACATTCAAATCACAAAAACGCTGCTGCCTGCGCCTGCGCAGCTACTCCGACTGATAAGTTCAAACGTGTCGCGTCAATCTGCAGGTGAAATGTTAAATTTGTATTGAAATATCACATTTCACGCATGAGATATGAGTTTGCTGAAACTATTTTTGTTATGCGGCCGTAGTATAACACCAAAATGAAGAAGAGAGAAATTCCTTAGAAGATCTTCTTTGTTTTATAATAATAAAACTGGTAAAAAAAAAATACATTTGGTCTTTGGTACATATTATTTTGGTTTTCAAGTTGAACACAAATCTACCTTAGAGATTGGTTACCTGTATAGTGAGCCAACAATACATTACGATTTATCGAGTTGTTAGCCTCGTGTGCCGAGCTCGTATGGAATGAAGCATCCATCTCGTGTGAGCGGAGTAGATCACCTTCCGAGAGCTTTTAATTAAACTTACACCATTTTTTTCTGAAGCTAGCGATATGAAAATTACTATTTAGGCTACTGATTACAAATAAAAATTAAAACGGCCAGGTTGCACTCCGGAAGTGCCGGCAGAAGTGAAAACTTGAACATTAACGTTGTGCATTTTAAAATATTTTGGAATGGTTAGGGAAAATTGTAAAAAATAACAACCTGGTCGTTTCTTTTGATTAAATAATCATAAATTAAATTCGAAAATATA
The DNA here is from genome assembly GCA_947859195.1 of Drymonia ruficornis. Lineage (NCBI taxonomy): Eukaryota > Metazoa > Arthropoda > Insecta > Lepidoptera > Notodontidae > Drymonia > Drymonia ruficornis. The sequence continues at coordinate 165,681 of OX401918.1, forward strand.
GTAAACATAGGATTCGAACCTACGCCCCATAGAGCACTCACCCAGATCCATTCACTTAGGCGCTAATAAGACGTTGACGTTGAAAGCGAAATTATGAACTATATACTTTTTACCCATTCCAAGATAGGATACGTGATCTGTCGCTACGAATCTGTCGCATTTTCGATCAGGACACGTGACCCCTGTCGCGAGTTTATGATTTTTTACCCATCCCAAGAAAAGTGCACAACGCCGCTAAATAAGTTTTCACTTCAATAAAATTTACAGCATTTTTGAAAATTCACCAGTCTACTTGCACTTGTCCTGTTTGTTCTAGCACACGGCTCGCCCCCCGCCTCGCCAGCCGCTCGCTAACCAACGGAACGGAACGATTGTAACAATCCAGTAATGAACACTTTAAGGGATTCATATTTCGTCGTTTCCAAATAAAATTGATCAAATTAATACGGTCATGTCTAAAATTAACGAGGGAGTTTCACGTTGAATGAAAATAAGGAAGTCGTTTTACAAACATTTTTCTTTATGAAACCATTCCGAAGCTGTAGGTATCTCTCTAATTATACAACAAAGTTTGAAATGATAACACTCTTTACATGTATTCTACTTATTGTTTATGCGTTAAATACGATTTTCCGGTGTCCTGGGATACCGGGACCGGAGAGCTCTTGTTTCAACAAACTCAATAAAGTGATTGCTCGCGGGAACCGACACTGGCCGCAGGAAAAATCAAACGAGCTTCCTTACGACCACAAAGTGTGAAATACTGAAACGTGTAACATACCTACCCATGTGATTTATAAATAATCATCCAGTTTCTGCTAAACAAATACATATGTAATAGGCTAACAGAAAGCCACAGATGGGTTCTATAACGCTTTAAACGCACTATATTTTATAATTATTAACTATGTAATTTGTTTACCTTTCACTACCGAACGTTTGGAGTCCTCTTCGGCGAATAATTCCTCGACAGTAACAGGCTTGGGTTTATTTTCCTCCCAGGGGTACTCCTCTCTCTGTGAAACAACTTTAGCGTTTAGTTTCCGGCGCTACCTACTGTGAATTGCCCTTTGATTTATATATTGTGCTGTCGCTAACTAGTCAGGACGTTCATTGTAAGTGTAAGTACGGTCGGCAACGTAAGTCGTTGAACATTCTCAGTTTCTCAAATTACTTACAGACTTAGTTTTGAATCAATTCCCTTATTTTTATTGATCGAAACATATATAACATACATATTTAAATATGCTGCTATTATTTAGTTTCAACAAGGTTTACCAACGTATTTGTAAAATGAAGAGTATTGTCGATTTGAAAAATTTAAAATATTTGTTTGAAATGGTTGATTGGTTGGTATCGATAATTATTTACATGACCACATGGGAGGCGTGTTGCGATCGGAAAAATATACAGTAAATATAATTACCGAAAACAAGTCCCACTATTAAATAAAAAAATATCTTAGTAAAAAGAATGTGAATTCTAATTTTATTTCTAAGTTTAGTAGTTTCATACTTTACAGCATCAACAGAAAATACTAACTGCCAAGAGTACAAATGAGCAAGATAGGACTGAGAAAACTTTAAACCGCCAATAAAAAAAGTATTCCAAGGCCTGTAGTAGCTCCGAAAATATGATAGTTATAAAATATCGGAAGAAAGTAGTCCAAACATTTCCTACTCCTTGTGTTGCTCAAAGTGGGAAATGTTTGTACATGTCACAAATAAATCACAGCAACAAGCAATGAAATATAAAGTCGACACATGACCGGCAACACGCACTCGGTATTCGGTCCCCGATCCCTTAATCCGAGCAAAGCCTCCTTCGGGCAGTCACACATCATTCGACAGCTGCTTGTCACGTCACGACGTTGCGCCGACAAAATCCCCTGTTGCGTACGTAAAGTATCGGGGTACTGGGGCGAAATTATAACCGTTTTTGTACATAGAAAAGCGACGTGCATTTCAAAAAGTTAGCACGTTTATTTATTGCCTATTATATTATTAAGTATGCTCCCACAAAATAGATAGGTAGGTATATTACTATCGATAATAATGTTTTGTTAAAACCTATTAGTACATTACTGCCACGGTCTGTAATGAGTGTGATGCTGACCGCATTGTTGATGGCCCAAAGCGCGGCGCAGCGCAGCTCCAGGTCTCCACAGCACGGTCAGCATTGCAACCCTTGATGTAAAAGCTAAAATAAAGGCCGAGACCGAAGGTCGAGGCCTTTATAGCGCGGCCAGCAAGGGTTGCAATGATGACCAAGCTTGAAGGCCGAGAGCGTAGCTAAGCTTAGCTTGAGGCCGTCATAGCGTGGCCAGCAGTACTATACCTATATCTATAACTGTTTATTTTTCCTTTTTACGTTTCCATGGCAATGGTACGATGGTGTTCAGATAATAGGGACGTAATTATTTTGGCTCTTGCAAGGCGGCAAGATCGACTTTGCTCGAAGAAGGTTTGCAAAATAATAACCTTTTTTGAGTAAAAGTTTTTATTGACCTAATTCATAATTACTGGTTCTTAATCTCTTAATATAGGTCGCAGCCCTAACACAACGCATAAAAATGAACGGAATGAACACATACTGACGTTAAAACATTTTACGATTTTGGTTTTCGGTTACAAAAAAGCGGTGGTATCGGTTAAAATATAGAATGCTGCCGGGTGCGGGCCGCTCACAAATCGGTTATCGATGGGGCTCCTGTAAAGTGTAAAAGTTTAAATAATCGTTTCATGGCGCCCCCCCCTCCCCCCGCACCGCACTGACCCACGCCGGGGCGACGCGACAATGTGCCGTGACGCGACGCCGTTGTGTGGTGATCGCTCCGAGAGTTTACGACGGCGGCGAAACTTTATGGTTCCAACATTTAATATGATGTTTTAAACCAAATACTATTCCTCTATGTTACTACTTCAATGCACTACGCCGTAGCAAAATCTCCGAAAACTTTAACGCAGCTGTACTACGCTGTAGCTACACCCAGCTACGCCGTAGCAACTTCGTAGTTAATATATGGTAAAATTATGAAGCCATTAGCGGTAATGGCTCTACCACAGCTGTAGCTCTACCGTCATCTGTAACTAAAAACTAAACCAAAATCCACCACAAAACTTGCGCAGTGGTCTACTCGGGCCAGTACACAAAAGTTTCCCCAACTCGCGTAGCGAGGGACCGGCCCCGTAGCGACACACTACCACTTTTACTATATCCCTGTGTGGACCTTGTAAGCATTCGGATACTGTCTCTCGTTTTATACCAGCTTTTATACCTTGTACACGTAATAAGTATACCTAGTATGTCCTTTGAATGCGATTATACTGGTTAGAGCTACCTGCTAATTTAGATGGTTATTTTATAAAAACATGACGTTTATACTTATACAATATTTTTGAGTTATATACCTATAATAATGATTTAGTATAACAGTATGCATTATTATCCAAGGAAATCCAATGTTTAATACAGTGATGGTGAGTTAGTCCATTGGCATATCGCGCATTAACGCGGAGAAGCCTTCACGCATCACCGGCTGCTGATGAGTGACGCGGCCGTTGTACTCGTCATAAGTACCTGAGTCCTTCTGACGATGATACACGAGTCAGTGTTATCGCCATCGCCTAGCGGCACTTCACACGTCACCTCCAGACCCTGCAACCAAACATAGAACCTCGATGATATTGATCGAAGCTAAACTTAAACTGATGATTATGTTCCGTACCTACGTAATACGTATAGATACTTTTCGAAAGTGCACAGAAATACCGTTCTCCTCGTTAACCCACGTCTACAACCGAGACTGATGTTGACACATTTAAGGTTCTCCCTGAGCGATCGCAGCCGATCCATCCAGGGACTGGAACAAATGGCGACGACCGGCATCACCTGATCGCGAGAGAGCGCCACTTTTTTCACAGCCCTGTCTAATGGCCCGAGACATTAGGAACCGTTTGGCGAACCATGAAAATAGGAACCGTTTCCTGGGTCTGTGAATGAAGGCGCTTCGAAATTGGAGCCATTATCTTAAATGTAGTAAATCTGTCCAAGAAGTATCTTGTAAATTCTTGTCCTGCTTACTCAATACCTACTCGAATATTCTGCTCTGCTATTTGAAAGTTTATTTTTGTATAAATGTGGGGTATTAGGAGTATATCAATAGAACGATATCTGAAATACAATATGTTAAAACCATGGGAAACATTATTTAAACGCATTCCCTTTTAAAGGTGCCAACCTTTAAAAGGGAATGCGTTTAAATAATGTACTCGTCTATCAACTCGGCACTCGACCAGCACCGCCTCGTCGGTCGGCATCCACTAACTGAACCGGTAATAAGTGGACCACGCGCTGACCACGCGGCGTTCACTCGTTGACCACGCGCGGCCCACTGGTTAATCACGTGACGTTTATGGTGTAGAAGCAGCGTCCGCCCGCGGACCATCTGACGACAACGAGTGGACGCCGAGCGGCGAGGTGGTGCTGGTCGGGTGCCGAGTTGATAGATGAGTGCCAACCTTTAACCTTCAAGCGATGAAATACGATCTTTAAAGGAATAACACTAAAACGAATATACATAAGTGGATATGTCTCGTCCCTCGAGTACCTATAAGAGCATCGGATGATAGCTTTCGCAAAATGAATATCAGCTATTCTGTGTGCCTCTCGATAAATGTTTTTGTGGAAATAATATTTCAGAAGAAACATAGTCATTTTAATTTAGAAGAAAATTTAATACCTATTAACTTGGGATACCTACTACATATTTCTAAAGAAAGAAAAAGAAATGACTGAAAGAGAAGGCGAAGTATCATAATAAAATACATACAAAAATACATTGTAATATGTAAATATATGACGCGGACACTAACAGTAATGGCAGCATCGATGACGAGATGGAGCGGCTTGTATGCGCGTGCGACCTGCGCGCGGTGCACGAACAGACGCCGCCCGGACACCTTGCGAGCCTCCAGCACCACCTGCCACCCAACAACCACACAATAACCGAAATCAACCACTATTAGGTAATGGGCGTTTTATTGTCATCCGAATAAAACTACACAAATATCCCTTCCCCATAAGTTCCCATACCTACTCCGATACCTGATAATTATTTTGTCGACTACTGGGAAAACCTTTATAACATTCTTGTTTTAAAAAAAAACTCGTATTTTCTGATAATGTTGAGTTGTATTGTGCAACTTGCGTAAGCTTAGTGCGAAGAATAAATAACCACCTTCTTGCAAACATAAGCCAAAATATTGCAGATTGAAATATAATGAATTTGCCTCTGACGGGAACTTACGACGACCGCTTGGCGCATTGGTTCAAGTGTACGCCACTCGGCTTACTGCATTGGGTGGTTGCGGGTTCGATTCCCGCCAGAGGCAAATTTCGGAAACGGCTTTTTCGTCCCTGCCCTGGTCTGGGTGTTACTGCGATCGCCCCCAGTATATCGTACGGGTCCTATAAGTACAAGCTTTGCTTAGTTTGGGATCATACAGGTTGATGTGTTTCTCTGGTGATATTTATTTATTATTTATCTATCTACCTGATCTCTTTATATACCTATATAATTAATTTTTCGCGTAACGTAAACGTATTATGTAACTTTTCAACGAAGTTCTCATTAAGGCAAAATACACAAAGCTGCCGAAAGACATAATGATAACTCAATTATATAGGAGTGGAAAGGCAAACTTCACCGCCGCGCCGTGTCGGGTTGGTGTAGCGAGGGACAACTCGCGACTGTATACATGCTGTTCTCGGTGTGTCGATAATATTGCTCATAAAACGGAAGTCTCACCCTGATCTCCACTTCTCCGTAACTCTTCACCTCAAAGTGATTCGGACTAAACATAACTTTAAGAACATCGTCACCTTCTGCAAGCACAATTTAATCATTCATGTATTATAAACAAAAATACATTACAATTCTCATATTTTATAATGTAAATTAACATATTACATTATTCGTTCTCGAGCCTGGAACATTAATCGACTGAAACAACCCGTTTTACATGCTTGAACAAAATATAGTAGACATCGCCGCTTGTCATAAGGTCTGCACGTACAGGTCCGGTAATGGTGATGATGATGAAGATACAATAAACCTGGATGTTTCTCCCAATAGACGGCGGTGGGCAGCGGGGTCAGGTTGGTGAGTCGCAGCCGGTAGCACGAGCGGCGGTGCAGCGCCAGCGCGCCGCGCGGCCGCAGGCACGCCGTGCACCGCCCGCCCGCCCCACACGCGCGCGCGCCCGCGCCGCCATCCACCGTGCACGCCTCGCCTGACATGCCGCTTACCATATTAGTGACAAGTCAAACATCGTTACCAATCACTGATCACGTGTTACAATGAAAATCTCGTGACGTAACCTACATGACTTGTGCATGATCAGATAAGAATATCGACTTATAAATGAATGAAGCTGAATCAGTTGAAAAACAAGCATATTAGGATAATATGGTACGAACAGTGGTCCTTGTTTTCCCCGCAGCAGGGCAGTACGCGCAGCAGCAGGCGCGGCGCGAGCACGCGGTACGCGACGAGCGCCGCGCGCGCCTGCGTGCCCGGCGCGTCGTGCACGCGCCCCACGTCCGCGCCCGTGCGACGGACTTGTACTAGCGTCGCCACGCATCCGTCACACTACATGTACACAATATACCTAAAACCTTAGTAAAACCTACTTACAACTTCATTTTCTCATGTCAGTTCCCCACTAGCAAATAAGGTCGGCGACGAAAAAAAGACGTCAATCTGAGGTCAATTTAGGGTCAGAGACGTAAACGTACATCTTTATGACGAAGACGTACATCGTAATGCTATAGGGTTAGGTCTTATAAAATGGTCGCAGTTAAGGACTAATTGTAGTTCTAATATTTGACAGACATCATGGGTGAGAAGCCTGAAACATTACGTAAGATGGTCTAGCTTTTAGGTTATCGGTAGCCGGCCTCCGAACACAGGATAGGTGACAATCTGATTTAAAGGTTTGTTCCAAGTAAGATGACTAACATCAGGTGCGTTGACCTCGTAACAAATTTCTTGCGTGTGTTGGTGCTCGATGGCGCCGCGCGTGGGCCGCAGCATGGCGCACGTGCACGCGCGCTCCTGGCAGCGCGGGCAGGGCAGCCGGCCCGCGCACGCCGGCCGCGGCGCCCGCTCGCCCCACCACCGGTGCGGCTCGCACCACCACCGTATCTACATTATATACCATGTTGAAATTAACAAAATTGTATGATGCAAACGCTGGACGTGACCTTTAGCAAATGCCTACAAACATCCTGTCGAATAGAAATGAACCGAATCCATCGAGACTCATGAAAATCAAATACTTACGTTATACAATTTTCGTTAGCTCATGAAATTTATGCGTAAACGTTTATTTTAAACCAAAAAGCAAGGTGTCACTGGACGCAAAAAAATAACAATGAATAACAGTTAGATTCCAAACGATCTAAATTGACTGAAGTTCCTGAACCCTTTTATAAGTAAGATTGGAAGAAAAACCGACTAACATATTGATGGGTATCATTGTAAATTTCCAATGTGGTGTGCATATGCGTCCCGGGCGGGACTACACCGAGCCAGGAGCGGGCCGGCCGCAGGGCGGGGTACCGCGTCGCACAGCTCCTTGAAATCTCGCACTGCGTACTCCATTCTTGATTTGAAGCAAACAATCTAAAAAAAACAAACCGACTTCAAAAAAACCTGGTGCACTAAAAAGCCTGAAATAATATTTCTATTACCACCTCTGCCTACCCCTTCGGGAAAACCAGACGTGATGGTGTGTTATCAAGTATTTGGGGTCGGTGCCAATCTATCTTCTTACTTTTATAGTAGGTAGACTTGGCATACCAAGATTGGCACCGACTCCAAATACTCGATAACACACCATCACGTCTGGTTTTCCCGAAGGGGTAGGCAGAGGTGGTAATAGAAATATTATTTCAGGCTTTTTAGTGCACCAGGTTTTTTTGAAGTCGGTTTGTTTTATATTATAAAAGTAATTTTATTTCACGATTTTTAGTGGCGCCATACCAATGAACATTTTGGCATATTGAACCGTATGAAGTAAGCCCAACAAAAGGTAACTGCTTTAAATCGTTGAAGAATTCCCTCGACTGTCTATGGTCTCCATCCTCAGACCTGTAATGGCACTTATAAACCATATGAGTGCAAAGCTCTCATCAATAGAAATGAATTAAGTCCAAACACAAGGTAGCTACTGTAAAACGTTGAGGAGTTCCCTTGACTGTCCTTCGTCTTCATCATTAGACCCCTAATGACAGTCACAACCCATCTAGGTGTAAAGTTCTCATCAATGCAAATTAATCAAGCCCAAACACCAGGTAATTGCTGTAAATCGTTGAGGAGTTCTCTCGACTGTCTTTCGGCTCCATCATCAGATCGACTCCAGACTTTCATAAAATAGTAGTGCTTTAAAATACTTAATGAAAAAAATTACAAACGCACTAGTCGCCCCTACGATTTTCGAAGGTTCCCCTCGATTTCTCTGGGATGCCATCATCAGATCCAGGTTTCCTTATCATGGTACCACCGCTGGAATATATCCTTTCCAACAAAAAAAGAATCATCAAAATCGGTGCATAAACGACGAAGTTATCCGCAAACACACATAAAAAAAAAAAAAAAATTATACGGTCGAATTGAGAAACCTCCTCTTTTTTTGAAGTCGGTTTAAAAATGCAGCATCATCAAAAATATTACTGTGAAGCGTAGAGAAATTGTAGCGACTGACAGATGAAATTACTCTTGACATTATTATTAGTATACTCACGTTACGACATCAATAGCTGGCCGCTCATCCGGCTGGCTGGGCAAGCGCACGGCGAGCGTGGTGGCACAGGACTGCGCGGGGGTGAGGCGTGCCTGCGGGGGAGTCTCTAAGTGCGCGGGCGTCTCCCAAGACACGGGAATACCCTCACAACCGTAGAGCTGCGTGCTGGTCACTTGTATCTCCACAAAATTTAATCTGTAGAGACAATTTTAGATTATTAGTTTAATCTTAAAAAAAGAAGAAAGAATAGTTAAAAGACTAGAGTATGTTAAGTTGGACAAAGTACCTTCGAGAATAGAAGACCGGTAGTATGGGCGGGTCAAGCACGAACCGCACCGGAGCCACCTCCCACCACACCTCCATCTGGGCACTCACTACTTCACACACTTCACGGCAGTACGTCTGACAATTTATTATGAAATCTTAAGAAGGTTCACATGGCTCGAACAAGGTGGGTATGTTATAATTAACAAGTCTTAAACTGACCTGGACACCAGGGATTGCTTCTGCCTCGAGCTCTTCAGTGCTAATTATCATGGGGCTGTAATCCGAGGGGAAACTCTCTTTGGGTATGTCTTTCAGCACCAACCTAGACACAGATATCACTTAAATAGTTTTGGAACTTACACGAATACCTGTGGCAATACTACACTTCTCATCAAAAAAATCGAAACAGTACTGCAAGTATTATTCAGGCATTGAAATAAAAAAAATGATTGATATCATTAAAAAAATACGCCAATAAATAGCTGGCAGTTTAGTCTACACAATGGTGTACCAAAACTCCAAATTTGAATGTAAAACTTAGAATTTTCATCCAATAAATGAATGTACCTAGGTGTTTCGATTTTTTTGATGAGAAGTGTAGTACCTAACGTATAAGCATGTAATGTAAGTGGGTGATATAATTACATGAGCACAGCGCGTTGCACGCCGAGTCGCTCGCCGGCGTCGGGCACGCGCACGTGCAGCGCGCACGACGAGCGCGCGCCAATCAGTCCGCGCGCCGGCTCCACGTGCACGAGGCGCGCATTCTCGCGGGCTATATCGTTTGCATCGCCCTTCATACAACATAATACAAATACTTTGCAGAATACTGATTCGACGGCGCGCTTGTCGGTCAAACACCTGAAGCTAAAGGTTGTGTCTACTAACTACAGATACAATGAAATGATCTTTACATGAAGCCACAGCATAAAACTAAGTCGTAACCATAATTCTTTATGGACTACTCATACTTGACTAATAAATTGACTGCCGAATTTGTTTTCACAAAACAGAATTAATAGTTCCTAAGACAACCCCTGTATCTCTTATAGTTTCGGAATGGTCCCAGTTACAAAAAAAACATCGTAAGTATTATATTTAATGTTGGCTCATTGCAATGAAAATTGGCTAATTCAAAATTAGCGTTCAGGTACTTTATATACGTACTTTTACTAAGCGATTGATAAAATATCCATTCGGAAAATTCTGCAGTCATGCATTTTACTACCTGTTACACGTAGATAAAGTAGCATTCAACGAACCAGTCCAGCCACATCGTCCATCGACTATTCAGTCACTTAGACCCTCGAAGATAATTCCAATCTCCTTCGGCTCAGTTCTTAAGCTCTTTGAGACCTTGAGAGGCTTAAAAGCTGACCCAAACTTTTAGCTAATAGGTTGACCTTATCCTAATAATATAACTATCTATACCTTGTAGGCGGGAGTAGGATAGGTATTAACTCACCTCCCCGGCCCCGTGAGACAATAATCCGATGCAATATTTGTCGTCGGCCTCCTCGGGCGACACCGGCGAGGCATTGCCGTCTCGCTCCTCCACCCAGCACGAGCACACTCCCCACGAACGGATGCTCCAGTAGTACGAGTACACTATGGGACTGACGGATTTCATTTGTATTTATAGCTATAAACTGCCAATAATAAGAATGAGAAAAGGATCCACATAATAATACATAATTAGTCCACCCGATGCCACTAAATTATTAAGATATTGAAACAAACATTTTATAAAACCGTGTGGTTTCGTCATTTGGTGATCGGTAAAAAATTATAAATGACATACTACCTACTGCCCCCGAATTCGTGTGCTTCCTCTATAGCGACCATTTAGATGCCGAGAGGAAATTGAGTCTAAATTATAAGTTGTCAGATGGCTAACGACGGCTAGAATATTTTAGCTTACCAGATATCGCTGGAGTAGACTGGGTAACATTATCTGTCACTTGACTTCTGGCATATCACTACCAATATAAATTATCTCGACACACGCAAACCCACCCCTACATGGATACATACTTTACTGTGTATGCGTCACTCTATCACACATGGCGTCCCCTGGTGAAAAAAAATACTGAATGCCTTCATTCTGTAGTTTGAGCAATGTTGTGAACTCCGCTTTTAAATGAGAGGCAATGTAAAAAGCCACCGTAGAGCTACACGGCGAGGATATTCAGACACGCTGACCCAGTGCAGGTTGGTGGACTAATTAAATAAAAGCAAGCTTATGAAAACACCTGTGGTTCAGCAGCTGTACGGTGGCGGAGAGCGGTCGGTGCGGGAAGGCGGTGCCGAGGTGCACGTAGTACTCGCACGCCGGGTCGTCTTCACTGCAGATGTCGTAGTCTTTGTCTTGGGCCTAAAAACAATCTTCACAAGTAAGTGGAATTCTATGGAAAATATTTGAAATCAATATTTTTGAAACACATACTTAGATGGAACAAAAGACAACTTTAACATTTCACTAATAACTCTGAATTTGCATTGCGTAAACCAGGTCTCTAAAATGGCGTACCAATTACTGTTTTTAATTGGTAGCTTGCACATACATACGTGCTTTTCAATCAACCCTTTTGAATCATCCGAAAATTATACTTTTCCGAACGCGGTTCCGACACTCCGCTCGGAAATGATATTGAACGTTCCTTATTAAAATTGATTAAATTTATACGGCATGCTGAAAGCTACAATGATATCACGTAGAATCTTTAGCATTTGACAGCTCCACATTTAACCGCATTACATCAAAAATATTGCACATTTCAATAATACCCGGATGTAATAATTAATACTCCGCTGTATTTTGAGTATCTCTCTAGCTATATTATTAAACTGTTGAATCCGTTGCGTTATTTACTGTTTTTTTATCTTATGGTACCGCAGTGGGCAATAGCGAGGAAATATTACACGTATCATTTGATTTACTTGCGCCGCCGACATGAAATTCAACGCTCATGAAACGTTCAAGACAAAGCTTTGTGTGTGAATTTCAAATGTGGGTATTTTGGTAATTATGTCAGAATAACATAACTGAGACTGTGAATTGTGTGTTTATAGCAAACATTTGGTGTTAATTCCAGTGACTACATATTAGGACTTATCTAAATATGTCGCAACTTAAAATATTGAGTCTTAGACATGCATTAAACCCGTAAAGCTATGTCTCCACCAGTGCGCTTTCATGTTCATCTTGCGTCTTCACTTCAATTCATCTCGCGTTAAGCGCGTGCAATATTGATTGCCTTAAGAGGCATGCAGCTTAGTGTCTACACCTGTGCGCCCTGGTCGGTCGTCAAGATGAACAAGTGTAGCTATTTGTGCAGAATATTTAGTATTAACTACAAGGAAAAAAACTTAAGAAAAAGAGTATCTGGATAAACGATGTTTTGAAGACACGAAACAAAAAGATATTGAAAGATTTAGAGCTAAATAATGACATACTTTTTAAAAACTTTACACGAATGTCTAAAGCCACTGTCAACAAACTTGAAAATAGTGGAGCCAAAAACGACGAAAGAAAAAAATCATAATTTCAATGTTTTAACTTTATCTTCTGCCATTTTGTATGTAAAGCGCACGGAATGTTGCACGCGAACCCACCGGTGGCGGATCAGCGTGCGCTACGGACGTGCGCTGTTTTTGAGCTAGAATAGGGCGTGCGTTTTTGCATGCGCTATGGCGCTTCATGCATGCGTCAGAAGAAAGCGCAAGATTAACGTGAAAGCGCACTGGTGGGGACATAGCTTAAGAAGGAAGTTTTAGTAAACTAAAATTAGTCAAGTTTAGTTGGTGAACCAACAGAATAAGCACGATTATTAATAAGTATCACGCAATAAATAGGGGATTAGGACGAAATTCTATGAACAATTATACCTGTACAAACTCGTACAAGATCCCGACCCGCGATTGAGGCTCAGCTAATAGTGAAAGACCTCTAATCAGAACGAAGGGGTTTATTAATAATTTTGCCTACAATATACACTTTTTACATGAACGAAACCATAGTGCCATCTTAACTTGTACTAGCGACATCCATCGGACAATATAACAAACACTAACTTATACATTCCGCCCACCAAAGACATTGTCTTTATGTACCGCCCACCATGAAGCCCAAATCGCAATTGAACGGATACAGCTTTCAATGTCGTTAGTAAGGTTGTAAGTACATTATAACTCAACTAAATAGGACATTTATACCACAAACTAAATTAAACAATAATAGGGCATACCTATCCATTAAACATAAGAGTTTGCTTACTAACTATAAGAAAGCAACCTAAAAATACTCAGTCGGAAACAGGCAAAACACATAATTTCGAAGTTGGACGCTTAATGCTTGTCCCCCTACAACGCAAGGTTACTACACGAACGATGCCATCCTTACCAGGATGCACATCTACTATTTGACCATACAGCCATTTGGCCGGTGGCAAATTCTCCTCTTTGACTAAGACTACATCACCGAGCTTAGGTTCAACTGTTTTAATATTCCATTTGTATCGATGAAAGAATTGTATTAAATATTCGCGTGACCACTTACGCCAAAACCCTTGGACCATTCTTTGGGTCAGCTGCCATCTACGCAGATTACCCATTGATTGATCTTCGTAATTGTAGTCTGGAGCTAATACAATTTGTTGGCCTACTAAGAAATGTCCCGCCGTGAGTGGGTCGGGATCATTAGGATCATCACTCTGACACAACGGCCGCGAGTTCAAGCAAGCCTCTATTTGTGTTAAGACCGTGGCCATTTCTTCATAGGTCAATGTGGAATCCCCGATGACTCTTTTGAGATGGTATTTAACACCTTTGATTCCCGCCTCCCACAATCCACCAAAATTGGGTGCGTGAGGGGGAATGAAATGCCACTCAGTTCCATTATTAGCTAGTATACTAGCTATCTCTTGCAACATCGAACCTTGCTCTGCTGAAAATAACGCTTTTAATTCCTTTGAGGCCCCGACAAAGTTCGTTCCGTTGTCGCTCCAGATATTGCTACAGGAACCACGACGAGCAACAAAACGACGAAAAGCAGCCAGAAAGCCGACAGCCGTGAGATCTGACACTGCTTCTATGTGTACGGCCCGTGTAGCCATACACACAAATAAACATATATAGCCCTTATAGGACTTATTTCCCCGTCCTTTGGAGACCCTAATATTAATAGGACCAGCGTAATCCACACCCGTATTCAAGAAGGGCTTGCTAGGTGTCACTCTGCACTGAGGCAATTGCCCCATGAGCTGGTTTTTGGTTGAGCCAGCATATCGAATGCAACGAACGCAATTATGTATGTGAGCCTTTACGAGATTTTTCGCTCTTACAATCCAATATTTCCCACGTACCACATTTAGTGTAAGCTGAATGCCGCCATGCATAACCTTCTCATGAGCGTCCGCTACAATTAATTTTGCTAAATGTGACTCGGGTGGTATTATAAGAGGATGTTTGACGTCTTTACTTAAATTGGCGTTTTGAAGACGCCCGCCAACTCTCAACATACCTTGGTCGTCTATAAATGGGTTTAATGAAGCCAACAGATTTTTCTTATTTACATGTCCTTTTCTCAGAAGCATGTCGAATTCTTCATTAAACCACTTTCGTTGACATTGACGTATACAGGTGTGTAACGACTCGCGGATCTCTGATGCTGACAGGTAAGTTGTTCTTGTTTGTCTCAATGGTCTTATTAAATCTAGAAACCGCCGACAGAATGCAACAACTCTAATCAATCTGTGCAATGACGAAAATCTTTCTTCAATACTGTGGACTGTATCTTCTTCGATTAGAGCTGTTGTATGGACTTTAATTGCCTTTGCTTCCAGATTCGTTTCCATGACCGGATTACTTGCGTATTCTATGACATTGTCACACAACCATGGTGGTCCTCCCATCCACAGCTGATTGTTTAATAGAGCGGTTGGACTTAGGCCACGTGATGCACAATCCGCTGGGTTTTCCTTTGACTGAACGTGATTCCACTGCTTCGAGTCAAGTAATGTCAGTATTTTTGATGTGCGGTTGGCGATAAAAGTTTTCCATTTACTGGGATGCGAATTCAACCACGACAAAACGACCATAGAGTCCGTCCAAGCATAAAGCTTTGACTTCGGTACATTAAGTACAGTCGATACTTCGGACAACAATTTGGCAACCAGTACCGCCCCACACAACTCAAGGCGCGGTATAGATATCTGCTTCACTGGTGCCACTTTCGTTTTGGCGGTAACAAGGCTGGAGTGTATATCGCCTGCTGCATTGACTACTCGCAAATATATGACTGCAGCATAGGCGACGTTTGATGCGTCGCTAAAGCCATGCAGTTCAACTGCCCTGTCGTCTTTCGTTTGATGAAGCCAACGTGGGATTTGAAAATCAACCAGATTAGCAAGCTCACTGCGATATAAATCCCACTCTCTTCGGAGTTCCGGCGTCAATTCTTCATCCCATCCCAAGCCAGCGAGCCACAGCCTTTGGATCAACACCTTTGCGGTAATTATACATGGTGCTATCCACCCCAATGGATCATATAACCGTGATATTTCGGATATTACTTCTCTTTTTGTTTCAGGTGCAGCGTCTGGCGTCAACTTCACCGAGTAACGAATTCATCGCCACTTCGATCCCAGGTAAGACCCAGTATTTTGGTTACATTATCGCACTTAATTTCTATATCTTTAGCATCATTCTCCTTTAACCTTTCTTGCACTTCCGCCTTATTACAAGTCCATTTTTGAAGTTGAAATCCCCCCCTTGGAAGTAGAATAGTTAATTCGTGATATAATTGAACAGCTTCTGTTACAAAATGACAGCTCACCATGAGATCATCCACATAAAAATCACTCAAGATCTTTTCGGCAGCCAATGGAAATTCTCCACCCTCATCATGCGCTATTTGCTGCAACACCTTAACCGCGAGATAAGGTGCACACGATGTTCCGAAAGTAACTCTTGTTAATTTATATTCAGCAATTTCCTTAGAATTATTATCTCGCCATACAATTCTCTGGAAGTCTTGATCTTCTTCTGCAACTTTGACTTGACGGTACATTTTAATAATGTCCGCCCCTATACATACTGAATACTGCCTCCACCTCATTACAATGTGCCGTAGGTCTCGTTGAAGAGTCGGCCCTACCATCAAAGTGTCGTTGAGAGAGAATCCGTTTGATCCCTTGCATGACGCATCAAAAACCACTCTAGTTTTTGTCGTTGTTCGATCCTCTCTAACTACGGCGTGATGAGGTAAGTACACGGTACCTGGTTTCAGTTTATCATTTTCGTCCAAGATCTGCTCCATATGACCTAGAAGTAAGTACTCGTTCAATACTTCAGTATATTGTTTCTTCAGATTTTCATCCTTAGCCAGCTTACGTTCCAGGTAATGAAATCTTTTTGTTGATATTTGCTTCGAACCTCCATATTTACAGGGTGGATCCTCGCATCTAAAGGGAAGCTTTACTATGTACCGGCCTGTTTCATCTCTACGAGTAGTTGCTGCGAAGAAATCTTCGCAAGCTTGTTCTTCCGGTGTTAACAACTTAGCCACGTTCGATGGCTCCGCTTCAAGCTCCCAAAACATCTTCAATGAATCATGATCCATTACTTGAGCATGCATACTAATTAAATTATGACAAGACATTGAAGATGTTTGCAATGGTCCGGAAACAATCCAACCTAAATAAGTGTCTTGCGCTATAGCAGCGCCCTGAGGGCTTTTGATAAGCCCTTCTCTTAAAACAATACCATACACCTCGGCCCCTAACAAAATATCTATTTTGTTAGGTGTATAAAAATTGGGATCCGCCAACTTTACATGTTGAAGGTCTGACCACCCACAAAAATCCAGTTTCCTGCCAGGGAGCACTGTTGTAAGCGTACGCAAAACGTGTGCTGTTACCTGGATGACAAAGGAAGGATCATGCAGAGACTGAATATTAACCAAAACTACGTACTTCGACGTTGTCCCGCCATGATCCCCGCCTATGCCTGTAATCAAACTGGCCGAAGATATTTTCTTCAATCTCAGCAATTGCACTGCGGCCTCCGTAATAAAGGAAGCCTGCGAACCCTGATCTAGCAGTGCCCTAAATATTTGTGTAGACTGCCCGTTTGAACCCTCAGCCTTTACCAAGGCGGTGGCTAAAAGTACCCGGTCAGAGGTACCCGCCATGAAATGGGCAGCTACCTTTTCTGTGCCCTCCGTTTGGTCGTCGGGATGCGATACAGCCGTGACTTCCTTTACTTCGGAAGCCGCTGGATGCAATAATGAGTGGTGCTTACGCCCACAGACACGACATTTGGTAGACACGCGACATGACTTAACACAATGACTTTTCCCTAAACAGTTGAAACATAGCCCTAGATTTTGAACTGTAACACGACGTTCCTCGATGTCCCCTTTAGAAAATACTTTACAATTACTAATCTTATGACCTTCATTGCACACTGGACATGAAATATTTGCTTTACCATTATCAGGTGTATTAACGACGTGCATAACCTTGTGTTGTGTGGGGGTGTTAGGTTTAGGTTTAGACTTCGCAGGCTCAATAATTTCTAACGCGCGGAACCTAGTTTCCAAAAACGTTTTAAATTCCCTAAAGGTTGGTAAACTATCAGATGTTTGACATACGTTCAGTTCCCACTGTTTTCGGGTCTCAGCGTCCAACTTGGAACTCACAATATAAATTATGATAAGGTCCCATGAAGTTACATTTATGTCTAAGTTTGATAACTCATTCAAAACATCTGAAGTTGTATCAATCAATTCCTTTATGGCCTGAGAAGACTCTGACATAATATTGCGTTGATTAAATAACCGCTTTAAGATACAATTCGATATAAACTTTTTATTATTGTAACGCTTATTTAATAGATCCCAACACACAACATAATTCTTACTGGTAATAGGAACATTCTTTACAAGTTGTTCAGCTTCTCCTGTTAATTGGGTCTTTAAGTAATGTAACTTCTGAACGTCGTCTAAACTTACATTATTATGCACCAACGATTTAAAAAGATCACGAAACGACGACCATTCCGTATATTTCCCACTAAACTGGGGAAGCTGAATTTTAGGCAATTTAAGATTATCAGAAGAACGATCAGGTTTAGCTTTTGCATCCGTTTGTTGTAACGGTAACGCATCTTGTAATTCCACCTTGAAGTCTAAGTACATCTCCGTTACCTCCTGCTGCACATCATTTTTTATATAGTCGGACAACTCCAACGCTTTGGGGTCGTATATGGTTACTAATAACAGATGTTTATCCAAAAAGGTTTTGTAATCTGTCTCCAACATTTCAAGCCTAGCTTGTATGTAGTTAGCATTTCTTCTTTCCTTAGAAGACTTTTTGTAATTGATGCGCAACTTCTCAATTTGAACTTTCAAATGTTGTAATAATCTTAAATCTGCCTCCATGTTCCAATAATTTCCGAAGAATTTTATAAGTTCAAAATCCGTAGAATGTTAGTAATTCTAAACAATCCTTCAATCAGTCGAATTTTCTAAGTTCCAAGTCAGTTGACAAGTAGAAAATTTTACAAGTCCCAATATTTGCGAAATTTTTCTAAGTGTTTGAGAGGTATTTCTGACTGAATTTGGGCATAGGTTCCCCGTCTCTCACGAATTTCGCAAACTATTCTAAGTGCTAGATGGGACTAATGCACTATTTTCTGTCTTCTTATTAACACAAGTATTGTACTCACAGTTTATGTCCTTTATTTCACTTGCCATAGAGTCCTTTTTGCTCACCAACCTCAGCTCCTTGTGACTGCGCTGCTCAACCACAGCTTCCAGATAGCACACAGCCTTGATCCGCCAGCAAACCACAGCTTTTAACTTAGAAAATCTTCAACTTTTTGCAATGATATGGGCCCCTATATTAGTCGCTTGTCTATCAAAAATCGTTCTTCGGCTCTAAGGACCTTGTACAAACTCGTACAAGATCCCGACCCGCGATTGAGGCTCAGCTAATAGTGAAAGACCTCTAATCAGAACGAAGGGGTTTATTAATAATTTTGCCTACAATATACACTTTTTACATGAACGAAACCATAGTGCCATCTTAACTTGTACTAGCGACATCCATCGGACAATATAACAAACACTAACTTATACAATACCAATCCCAAGATTAAGATTTATTTTCAATATTTGACCCGCATATATTTTGTAGACACTGCGATAAATAGTGGGAGTCGACTCCTAGCAATTATAGGGCAAAGGAAACGGAACTATGCAGAATAAGGTTACTTCAACAGTCAAATGGTCCGGTCGCCAGTGCAGCGAGTCAGCCAGCACATGCAGGGGTCGCGCGACGGCGGTGGAGGCCAGCACCCTGAGCGGCGCGGCGTGCAGCCCCGCGCGCGCCGCCCGGCACCACGCGAGCGCGCGCACCGCGCCGCCGCCCGTCCACCACGCCGGCCACAGCGTGAACGGACCGGCCACCACTGTGCCGCTGCTCGTCACACACTGCATCATACTTGACACGTGGCTCACCCAGGTACAAGAATACTTATCGAAAACAGATTTTACTCAGGAGCAGCACCATTACTTATCCGTCTTCTAAACAGCCCTACATTGTATAACTTTATTATTGAAAGAAACCAATTGCTAAGCAACATTGAAGCCATCACTGAATTTACTCGTATTATGCCTGTCGCTTTGATTTTATACTAAAGTGACTTCAGAAAATGATTCCGATGATATTTTTTATAGATAAGTAAGCGATAGTGGAAGTGCCCGTATTACTTCCAAGAAAACCTTTAATTTACGATCAGAATAAAGGCCAAGCCAGTATAACCCGCAAAGAAAATTATAGAGAGAAAGAGGTGTGAGAATAGCATGTAGCAAACAATGGTCTCTGCCAACTCCTGTCGTGTATAGCTCTGTATGTACACTTAACTCACATCAAGGCAATAAGAGAGCCACGCGTCCTCCGTCAACAAGAAGAACGCCGCGTGCTCCGCGGTGCAGTTGAACATGAGCCGGACGCAGTGCACGTCGCCCAGCAGCCGCGAGCCGAGCTCGAGCACGTCGCACCCGCGGCTCGGCGTGCACTCGCACAGCTCGTCCGGAGTGCACCACAGCGTTGACGATGTTACATTCGGAACCAGAACTGGGGAGATCAAATATTACTAACTACACGCCATGTAGCGTGTGCCTCCACTTAACGTGGAGGTGCATAGTTCCAATACTCACTGTCGACTACCGGCGGCTCCATATAACACGATATAGGCACGACCAAGGACTTCCCCATGGATACTCGCACGTAAAGCGAATCCCTCAATGGGCGTACATCGTTCGGCCTGAAGTGTACCCGCAGCTCCGCTGCCGCGCCCGACGTCACGGTCAGCCCCCGCTGGCCGCACAACTCCACGTCGAACTCACGACATTTTGGGGGACGAATGGCGAGACGAAGCTCAAATTTAGATATATTTACTAAGCGGAGGCTATGCTGTGAGTGAAAAAATTTAAGTTACTTCTAAAAGCTAAGAGAGATTTTATACACAAGATCTAATCGAGACAGGTACTCACCGCTTGCGAATTTCCGACGGAAAAATTAACAAAGTCGAGATGAGACGGGACGCACACTATGTACTCAGGTACATGTGGGGTCGGGGGTGCGGGCAGCGGCGGGAGAGGGGGGCGGGTAAAAACTTCACCTATACTAAAATAATAATGTCATGAATGGAAACTTACGTATAAGTCTTGCTATGAATACAGCCATAAAGTTATTTTACTACGTCAACAAAAACCAAAGCAATCTTGAGTTTACCTGAGGCTTTGCATGGTCAGTTCCTCTGGAGTGTATATCCTAACAGCCGAGAGCACACGAGACCCTGCGTCCACGGTTGTCACGTTGCATGAGCTTCTGTTCAAGATGTTCTTTATCCAAAGCGTTGCGTCTCCTGACACAATTAAAATACTATGATAAACAATTTAGCAAGCAACTTACTAAGTAAACGACTTTGATTACTATCAAGAGTTACAATAGCTCCAAATCAAACTCATTAATACTGTAGGCCAACAAAGCCCTTATGAATGGCTGGCACGCTTGTTCAGTTCAGTTTCCAAAACCTTCTAAACAGGTCTGCATCACATCACGTGTTCATTCTTAGATTGATAATGGATTAGTAACAGGGCTAACGTCCAGCATTCTGGTGCAGGGCGGGCACCAGGTCACTCCTGTCGAGCAGCCCCCGCCGCAGCGCCCAGCGCGGCGCGGGCGGTGCTGGCGGTGCTGGCGGTGCTGGCGGTGCTGGCGGTGCTGGAGGTGGGTACAGCCGGTAGATGTTCGGTAGCGGACCGCGCGACATCCGCGCCGTGTGCTCCTGCTTCAACTCGCCCTCTCGGAGCCAGATCTCTTTGCATTCCGATGTGTAGCTTTCTATCTGCAAGACAAAACTGCTTGGGAGAGAGAGAGATTTAATCAATAGAGGAAAGTGTTTCTTCGTGCCTTAACCTTTCAATACTGACTAAAACTAAAATAACCTCAATATACAGGATGAATTTTTAAGTGTGCTTTCATGCCCAAATCCGAAACTATGAGGAATAGCGAAAAGTACTCAAAGGAGTCTCGGGCCCGATTTTGATAAAAACTAAAACTGCATCATTTATTTTTTAAATATCAATAATCCTAGCCAGGAATCGAACCCGTTGATTTTGAAACAAAAACACACACTGTATTATTACACCATTCGATAGTGTCGCTAATAAGGAACGAATTGTGGGAAGTGATGACATACGGCAAACTTAAAGAAAGAGCAAATTTTTAACAAACAAACAAATACCTTTAATTTTTTCTCACGTTACCTACTTATTCAATCTTAACTGATGAGATAATAAAAATTTGAAATTAGAACATAATGTTGTGAAGATGACTACACTACGGCTGTATGTTGAAAAAAATATTAAGCATCATTTAAGTTTGCTGTATAATCATTACTTCCCAGGATTTGTTACTTATCAGCGACACTATCGAATGGTGTAATAATACAGTGTGTATTTTTTTTCAAAATCAACGGGTTCGATTCCTGGCTAGTATTATTGATATTTCTAAAATCCAATGATGTAGTTTTAGTTTTCATCAAAATCGGGCCCGAGACTCCTTTGAGTACTTTTCGCTGTTCCTCATAGTTTCGGATTTGGCCATGAAAGCACACTTGAAAAATTCATCCTGTATAGTACAAATTGCTTAATTAGTTAGCAATAACGAAGCTACCATTATTGTATTGGACTGAAATACAGAAAACTTCCAGATCTAGTAATGATATAATGAAACCCACCACGTTTTCATTTATCTTAAGGAAACTTTACGGTTCGTCGAAACGGCGACTAATCGCACAACTGTCCCGAAGTAATCACCGGTAATCTACGGCACGTGGCCCGACTACACCCATAGTATTGGCGTCAGCGACACACGTACAACATGTACAGCTGATTCACTTTAGTATTTAGTTAGCCGTGATGTATTTTGTGATATCTTCGTACTCTCCTCAGTTAATTCCGTAATTTCATAAGCATTTCAAAATAGCTATATTCAATACCTGACCACCTAATATATCTATCCTAGTATCTTCATGTAATAAGAAACTCGTGGTTGCAGACCGCGCGGCAATCGTTTGAAAAGGCAACACCACAACCCGTCCAGCAGGGCTATTACATATCTCAGTTGACAACTGGCTTCGGTTGTACACCGAACTTTGATGGTACCATAGAGTAAAAACTAAAGATAGAGGTGCCCTTATTAAATTTCCCTATGAAACAACGCGTGGAAATTTTGCGCGGGGTGGCGCGGGTGGTGGGGGTTAAAAACTGGGAGGGCAATTTACAAGCTCCGCCTCCCCGATTTACCGGTAAATAGCATAACTACTGGGTTCGTTTTATTTCGATGTTAGTACGTAGTTTAACTTTTTCATACTAGATGTCACTAAGTGTAAGTTCATATAAAAAACGTACCGAGGGTCGCCATCTAGTGTCGAATAGAATTATATTTGGGATGCGAACGTTGGCAAGACGTCTGCACAGGACGAACGCCAACAGCACACTGACTTAAGCTACGCCTACTGTGATGACGTCACCGGCCGAGCTGTGCGATGTAATAGCAACGCGGCCTGGTAGCTTAGACGGACTGGGTCTAAGCTACCAGGCCGTATATGGTTCGTCTATGGATGGTACCTTAGAATGACATAACATTGGTATTACCTAAACTCACTGTACGTTGATATCCATTCACCGAAATACGTAATACCAATGTTATGTCATTCTCAGCTACCATCAAAGTTCGGTGTACAACTGAAGCCAGTAACTGTCAATTGAGATATGTCATAGCCCTGCTGAGTTGCGGTCTCCAAAGTGGAAATAGACAATTTCTGGTAAGACACAGCGATACAAGCAAGAACAGAATACTTTATATATAGCTTGTTTTATTTCCAACTAGCTTCTGCCCGCGACTTCGTCCGCGCAGAATATAAATTTAAAAAAAATGTGATCCCGGAACCCGGATCCCGTTTTCTGGATCCCGTTTGCCGGAACCCAGATCCCGGATATGCCGGATCCCGTATCTCATATCCCTGATCCCGTATAATTACCAATTTTTAAAGTATTAAAATGAATATAGTATGTTATCCTTAAGAGAAAGACATATGCCATCGCGGACTTTTCTGTAGACCTATATAAGATACACAACTCCACCATACATCATTTTGATATATCTCAAAGGGTTTAGGCAGCGTTTTTGTTGAAAGCTACCAGATGGCTTATTTTTTCCGACACTTCCGACAAATATTTTAGCCAATGTATACAAAAACTTGACAAATTATATACTAGAACCTTCCTCGAGAACCTCTCTATCCATTGGTAAAAACAGCATCAAAATCCGTTGCGTAGTTTTAAAGATCTAAGCATACATAGGGACAGACAGACAGCGGGAAGCGACTTTGTTTTATACTATGAAGTGATAGTGATTTAAGTATTACCTTTCTGTCTGATACCATCACTACTCTACCATCACAGAATAAACACAATGTTGTAATCACATAATATGCAATGAAAGAGATGGGATCAGCTGTGCAATAGTGGCTTCCATCTGTGTCTGCGCTGATTCTGGCTCGTATTTGCAGCATTTTCCGCTTTGGAGAAATGTAACCTCAATGCATTATAATTTAAAAGCAACGCAGATGCACAAGTTTGAACCCAATCATCACCCAATGATCGACGGCAGGCAGCGTGTGGTCGCCGTCATCAGCCGCAGCTGCCTTCCGCTTGGTCGGCGGCCGGTCGGCGCGGGCGCGGGCGCCGCCCCTCTCCGCCGCCGCCGCCGCCGCCGGCGCGGACGCAGCATGCTCGGCGGCCAGCGCGAGCGGCGGCAGGTAGTCCAGCTCGCGGAACACTTCACGGAGGACGGGCTTCACGTCCGCACATACTGACCTGTTCAAAACAACATTTAGACTCAGATTACTATTCTGTAATAACATGTTGCGTACCTAATCTTACAAAAAAGTTTTTTCCTTAGAAAATACAACACAAATAACTGACGTTAACAGCAGGCAGCGAAATTTAACGAGCCTCCCATTTCAAACTACCGACCAACTGGCGAGCAACTCAAGTTTCCACGCAAACGATACCCCAGTCATTCGAAACACTAACCCTTTTCCCGGAATCAAAGGTAAATTGTCCGCCATTATGCTTCCGCTATTTTCGTAAAATACAATCAAAACTGTGATATAAACTCAGAAAAATAACATTAAATAACAAAAATGCGATGTTTGTTTACACCTCACAACACTGTGACAACAGGATCGTGACATTGATGGATAGTATGAAGGCATAGATAAATAATTTTGAAGGAAATGTAAAAGTAGGTACTTACTACCAATAGCATCGAGAGTAAAAGCTGTGGTAAAATCTCTTCAATATGATACGATAAGGTATACCTTAGGGCTTACAGTAATAGTGACTCTCTCATTTTATTAGGAAACATAAAACTTTGAGACCTTCTAGATACGTTACATTTAATAATAATTACTACTAATTGTTACTATTACTATATTACTTTTATGAAATCCTAAAATCTAGTCTAGACTTTGTTTATTATAAATGTGTTTGGGTGTTTTTATTGATACAATATAAAGGTTTTGAAGATCTTCGTAAAAGCAATTTGCTCAAGTGTCCACATTTTGCTTTGTAGGACCGATAGATGTAACAAAGTATGAGTGATGGCCGCCGCCGCCGCCGCGCCGCCCGCCCCGCCGCGCCGCCCGCCCCGGCGCCGCCGGACAGCGCACAAGGCAGTAAGTTTTCCCTTCCATCTTCCGGAGGGAACGCTTTACTTCAAGTATTAATTAGGTCAATGGCTCAGTTACTGGAATAAAAGTAACGGAAAATGATACCATACAAATATAGAGTGGACCGTATACTGTAGCAAGCATGAAATGTGATTTATGCCTTTTTATTTACACACAAAACCTTTAATCAAAAATGTTTAATTGACCAATTGAGATCTTTGTTTCATTATAAGTATTGACTATTAGGTAAAGGTATAATGAGTCCTTACTGATCTAACAAGCAGATAAAATTACCAAAACACTTGTTTTCGATTATGATGCGTTCAATATTCCACGCCTCAGCTTTACAAATACTCGGCTTTATCCAAAATCAGCGGAATGTAAAACTTTCAAATTTTGGCGAAGATATTGTTAATTTTATATTAAAATGTTGGGTGCTGAAAGTTTGGTATTATATCGGGCAAAACAACTTGTTTCCAGCACCGTACAAACTTACATTATTCCGCGTCCGCCGACAAAAACTTGTACTTCAACCCGAATATAAAATTGCTTTTTGGTGACTTCAGTCTAGACCGACTTACAGTGTGGGGCTATTATACTTACATGATTTTATTTTCACTTTAACCGGCCAAAAGTGAACCATGAATCTTTAGTATGAAAGATGTTACGTAACCCACTCAACATTCTTAACACTTTCTTAGTGGTCCCTTCACTAGATCCAAAATAAGAATTTTAACTTTTTTACACATCCTTACTTTTGAGCAAAGCGAAAGTATGTATTCTGATTTAATTCTGAATGTTTCCATTTGGCAGGTTACCGGTCCCTACTATAACGGCACCAAAGTTGTTTTATTTATCGCATAAACAAGTAGTTTATGGTTTCTGTGGACAACAACCTAATAATACTGGACGGCACGACGCGACGCTTATATACACACAACTTATATTTTAATAAATCAAACGTATTACCCAACTTGCTGGGGATCGCCTTATAAGGCGATCCCCAGCAAGTTGGGTAATTATTTCTTTCAATATATTGAAAGAAATAATCGTTCATTCTATCCAGTCCTAGTTTGAAACGTGTTTAGAAACTTCTTGAATCCATACGAGCAGCGTTCCATGTTAGCTCAATTCCCGAACATTTTAACGCGATATTTCATTCCGCAAAAGTTTAATTGATCCGTAGATTACTGTAGAGATGCTGCATTATCAGCGAATTAATCAAATCCTCCAGTGGACCGGCAGGACACTGGCCGCACTGGGCCACGCTCATGTGGATCGTTGGACCGCTTGAATACCAAAGGGGGAATTAATTGTAAATTGTCTATGGCAGCCTAGTAGCACAGGATAGGAAATATGGTTGCATCTGTAATTTAGACATATGTAGAGTATCCATAAGATAGTATCAGAAGGTACTCGTGACAAACAAGCATCATACATTATTCGAAAACAATTTGTTCGTCTGAAAATAATCGGTGCGTTGATGAAATATTGCTTTGTATTTTGTTAGCCATTTTGTTTTACAGGTTTTGACGAGGGTTAATGTAATACAAACAATTTTGAAGCCTTACACAAACAACATTGTTGATTAGGACAAACAATTGAAAATAATAATCCCAATGTAATATATAGGCCATACCATTGCCAAGCATGATAACAATTCTGTAAATAAATGTTGTAATATAACTTTTACTATTAGGTTTGGAACAAAGACAATATGTATTTGGTATGAACTGCGGTACCACACTATACTGAGAAGACACCAGAATACTGTTAGAGTACCCTTACTCCCCTCCCTCTAATTAACGGCTGGAGGGATTGGGCGATGAACTTCTTTACACGAGCGGTTCCATTAAAACCGTGGAAACGACGAAAAGTCCACTAATAGGATCGCTCCAAAATCACGTGATTGCTACCACTCCGTTTTCTCAAACATCTTAGGATATCCAATAAATGCTGGTCTTTTTATAATCAAAAATACGTTTTCTTGAACTGCATAACGGGAATGCGCATTTTTGTTATTCTCTACCGCCAAATATTTATCTGTGCAGTTAAATTAATTTTGTGAACGAGAACATTTATCTCAGTCAATGCAGCTATGAGTTATAATGAATGTGCTACGTGATGCCGGGGCGTGGCGGCGCGCGGCGACAGGAAGTCACTGTCCGACCGCTCGGCCTCCGAGTCAAGTCAGGATACAGTAGAGCCTGTGCTAGAGCCATGTTTGAATATATAAAGTAGATCATCCAAGTACTTTCGCTTCAAATAGAGTTGTGCTTGTAGGCTGGTTATGGTCAGAATGAGATCTAGTCTTTAAAGATAAAGATATTAAGTCTTTCTTTCAGATCTAACTGACTTTAGGAAGTATGTAGAGTACGCACCTATTTATTCTTAGGTATGTTAGCTACAGTTACATTAATAATAACATAAGAATGATGAATTTGAAGACTTAAACGATGTGTCTGTGCGCAAAATCGATGATATTTCTGTAAACATTATTTTATTGTTTGTAGGATCACATTTGCTTAAACGAAAAATATTATAATACATATGTTATGTTGAGAGCAAAGCATCATCGCCACGTGCTATGCATACCAAATGAGAACATATTTGTTGAGTGGTTTTATATTCTTAGATTTTTATATTTATTGATAAGAGTGTGAGATGACCTGTTACTTAATTGTAGTCATATCAACGAATCAGGTATTTAACAGAGGTATTGTAGTGTGTAGTGTAGTGTGTAAGTATATAATGTAAGTTAGTACGTAAGTTAATTAGTAATAAACCTAACGTAACGAACCCCCCACATTACATGGCGACCCTGCCACTCGTGGCGGTGGTCTGCCGGTCGCGTGAATATAAATCATAAATAAGTAAATACAATAAAATTTGAAAGAAAATTAAGTAGGTAATACATAAATGAAGAAGCGAAAATATAAAATGATCTTAAGAAGATGACGCTAGAGACAGCGACCGAATCCGAGGAGGCAGATCCGCCACCAGAATCAGCACCAGCACCAGCACCAGAGCCTGCACAACAGGGGGCTATGTGAGTCTTACCGGCAACGGGGATCTACGCGTGGCTTCGCCAGCAGCAGAGGGCGCGGCGACGAGATGGAGCCAAGGCCAGGTGCCTCGGGCACCATCGAAACACTTTTAGTGAGTGAAGTGGATAAAGCGATGTTTATAAAGTTATAGGTATAGTGGAAAGAACGTCGTTGAAGGATTTTAAGTAGAGACTTTTAGTTCTTTTCCGGTACTTTTTTGTTTTTCATTTTTGTATTAACTTTTTTACATTTTACAGATTGTTCTTATATTTACATATATTTTTTAATATACAAGTGTTATTTTCTACAAACTGTGATAACTTAAAAATAGTAACCGATTGCGTCATGAGTTTGTGAAAAGTCGTCGGTAGTCGGTCACACGAAACCGACACCGCGATGCAAGCCGATCGCGAAGCGCATGTTATCCGCGACAGCACATTCCAAGGCGTGAGATCTTTGTTCCAACGATGTGCAATTGAGTGTCATATTGAAGAATTTATGATTAAGAATTGACACCAATTAAGACGGTTTTAAAATAATGAGACAATGTGGGTTTTAACTGGTTTTAATAGTAATGGAAAGGCTTTGTTCTATCTTGGAAACAACGGGAAAAGAAAGAAAAGATTCTTCGGTTTGGAAAGTTTTTAAACAGTCGCTTGGTCTGATCAACCAAAAGTCGTGTAGATTCTTTAAAAGCCAAAGAATGCATTTGAGCAATAAAAATGGAAAATATAAATAAGTAAACTAGGTCTGATCATGATTCACGCGAGCCGTAATTGTGAAGGCGCTAGGTTATTTTATAAATGTATTTGTATACATTTATAAAATAACCTAGCGCCTATGAAAGGAATAAATGAGTATTAAATAAAAGGAAAGAATTAATAATAATGAAGAATATAGAAAGAAAAGAGATGTATGAAATAAAAATAAATAAACGAAATAATGTCGACGAATAAAGAATTATCTAGCGAGATAATCAATAAATAAATGTAAGTTAAGATCGATCCTTCTATCCCATCATGGTGCGCACGAGTTGCCTCTGTGAGGATGTGGGTTTGTGAATATTGAATAACAACAATGTGATGACGTCTAAACTGGATAATGACAACTACTTGGATTGACAAAATTATGAATATGAACTAAGTTAGATTTCGCATTTTGAAGCTCCCGTTTAATTTTGTTAGTAATAAAAATAGAAATAAAATTATGTTATTAGTACAGTAAGTTTATTCCACATCCATCAGTTATTTTAAATAAAACAAAAATGGTATTTTTATTTTTATTGTTTTTAAACGGTGGGCGTGTAGTGTGTAGTGTAGTGTGTAAGTATATAATGTAAGTTAGTACGTAAGTTAATTAGTAATAAACCTAACGTAGAACCAACAAGACGTGTTGTTTACCTTAGCCCCGAACCCCCCACATTACAGTATAAAGAGTGGTCGCTCGGCGGAGGACTTTCAATACACATGATGACACAAACGCTAAAACGTATGCAAGAGCTTCTGAAAACTTACGGCAAACACTACATTGAATAAAAACAAGAAAGAACCACTTCAATAGATAAAGACACCTGAAGGCGCTCTAATTCAACAATTGCTGCTCATTTTCAAATTGAATCCTGTTCGATGAAACAGCTATCGCAATCGGTGTAGTGTGTGTGTGCTGTATATTCAATATGCAGCGAGCCGGAAGGGAATGTTTACACGCTCTGAATAATTTATAGAGGCCAGCCTCGCCGAGTGTCGTCTGCAGCGCACAGACGGACTGATAAATATGGTGACATACGACATAATTATTATAAAACAGTAACAATTATGTTTATATTAAGCATCAAAGTATGTTCAGTTGTATAGATATAAGTTTTGGCATAAGAAATTATGTTACTTCGTTGAGATGGCAATAAATGAGACACGTAAGAGTTGAATGAATTTCAAAAATCTGAATTCATTATAGGTACTATTGCTATGCAAAGACCAATTTGTATATTGCTAACGAATACCACATACCTAACATACCAAATAATAAAATAAAAATAGTTGAGGTTTTGCTTTTAGAGGATTATGGTCAGTTGTGCCCGCCTCGCCACAATATCTTTTGTGGCTACTTTCTATTTCATCACAATTTCGTCTCCAGCCGCACGCAGTAGCAGTGATGTTGATGTATTGTATTGTATAGTAGCCAGGCTACGCCCACAGCTGAATAGACGTTGATGTATGACTCTGTTGACATTTCCTTACGCTTAATATTACGCGTTAAGGTAGAAAGGGTTAAAGATAAATTATCCTTGTCAAATATTAGATTCATTTTTGATTGTTTTGTTGGTGTATTTATTGGTGGTAGAGCCAAAATCATATATGGGTTCGCAGGATTGGGATAATACCACCCTCTCAAAGAAGGTCGGCGTAAAATAGCTATTACA
Source organism: Drymonia ruficornis (assembly GCA_947859195.1). Classification (NCBI taxonomy): domain Eukaryota; kingdom Metazoa; phylum Arthropoda; class Insecta; order Lepidoptera; family Notodontidae; genus Drymonia; species Drymonia ruficornis. The sequence goes on from OX401918.1 coordinate 196,532, forward strand.
GCTGCGTTTCATGCGATAAGTGAGAAAGCCGGAAGCCCAATCCACCCCCTTCCCCCCTCACTCTTCTTCAGGTTGGCAACGTGCGAGCGATGCCGTTGGTATTGCAGCCATCAGGCGGGCCGTAAGATCTTTGAAATCTTAGGCAGATAACAATAAATCTAAGGTACCTTCATTGATCGTTGAAAATAATCTATGTAAATTAATCCATGTTTAATAACACCAATTTAGTTTACATTAATTTTATTACTATAAATGTATGTTAGGTATTATGTTTAGTTACAGGAAGATGTTATACGATCGTCTTACAAACATTTTGGCTAAACACTCTGAATGTTATTTGCATTGGTCGCATGAGGACTGCACAACTGTTGTGTTGTGTTCGGGAGGGAAATTAGTAGCTACAGTGGAAGGGTGCCCACATTTATTAGGTCAACTTTAATGGGAGTTCGGGACTATGCTCCGCAGTGAACTCCTGCTGGCAGATTTATTTCATTAATCCGACGGCTAGGGTAGGCCGAGCGCAATAATAACAAAATGTTAGTGGTTGTATTCATTGAAGTTACTTAAAGTTTATTGATACGATACAGATTACACTTACTTTGATGTCTAATAATAATAAAGTAGCTATAAAGAATAACTAAACAGATAAATAGAAAGTACATTAAAACTACAGCAACAATTTATTCCGCCGACTCGCAACATATTGCCTCGGGGAAAATACTGCATCTCGTAGGTATTTTATTTATTTTACGACTGCTGACAATATAAATGTTCTGTGTGATGTAATAAAATGTAGTAAGATCTATTACTCACAGAGGAAGATGTTCAGTATAATAAAAAAATCGCAAAATAGACTTGTTACTATACAACAAAAACCATTTAGCTCTTGTCATTAACTGAGGCTACTGACTTGATAGTTCCTTCAGGGATAAGCATAAATTGGCTACGTATGCGGGATACAAAATATGCATGTTCAAATCGTAAAGCCTAGACAATGCACACACAAGAAGAACATTAGTGTAATAACTAAAGACTACTACAGGCATAAGCAGCGTCTTATAAATATAATATCGGTATCATCTGCAGTGCAGTGCTGATGCATGTATGTGCCGACAATCTCGCATGCGACGCATATTCAACATGCACATGCCTGCACAGCGCTAGCTATTGCCAAACTTTTGCCATAACGTTTTTCACTTTGTTGATCGGCGATTTATGGCTGCTATTTACCTACTACACAATATTACTCTCGACGTATTGGCCATAAATTACCAAACATGAAGATAAAATGCTTACGCTAGAGGCGGTAATGTTTATAACTGTACTTTATTACTTATTTTACCAATAGCAAACATCATTAATGAGTTTAAGAAATATAAGTATGTAGATTTGAAATGACTGATGAGTCTGGTAAAAAGTTCATAACAAAGAAGACTTATTAGGACCAGCCCTATAGCCTATAGCAATGTTGCTCATCCATAGTTCTCCTGCACCGCCAACACTTGCCTGTCTCACCTGCCTGTAGGCCTTCCTTTGCCACTACAAGTCTCCGATGCTCAATATTTCAACATTCAAGTAGGAGAAGCTTCTCCCGTATTGATAGAAAACATACGCTGAAATAGGTGACTTATTATTTTTAATTATTCCTTACGCAGTGCCTGTATTCAGGCACTAAACCCTTACCGGGTTATTACCCGGTAAAGTATTAGTAGGCAAGCTGTATAAAATTAAATTATAGCGGTTGCCTTATAAAATAAACCATTCATCTCTATAGTGAGGTAAGATTATGTTTGCCCTCATAACTTTCTCTTAGCTCGGGTTTTGTGTAGCGCGCAATTCCCCCTGACTCGGGTCGAGTGGGGGTTTCATTTTGAATATAGGCAGGAGCGCTTGCTCCTGTATTTAATGCACCTTGTTTCATTCACTACAGCATTCATTTGAATGTAGTTTATTAAAACCAACCTAAGCATGTGCTGTAACGTGTGCAATATGAACTTTGAAGGTTTTGCCGTAATTATACCTTCATCAATTTTTTTTCACAACGGTAATAAATCGTGTTATTTATTTATTACATAAAACATAGAATAATAATAATATAACATAGTCCCACAAAGCTGAGCAGCAATTGTCAATAGTAGAAGTCATTAGACGTGTCTACAACATACAGTCGCATGCCGTGCGAGGCAAATGGCGAGGCAACTGACACTAGAAAAAGGTATAGCCGAGCAATCAGTTTGACACGTTTGACATCGTTCTGTCTGATGACTATGCCAAACTAGGCGAGGCAAATGACAGCGCTCAGGTGAGGCAGGACGCGCATTTGCCTCGCGTGAGGCAAGTCAAACTTCGTGAGGCAATTTGCCTCGCGCGGCATGTGACACATCTGGACGTAGCTATAGAGGAAAAATTCTTACACTAAGCTAGCCGAAGCGCATGTGTAAACACCTTCACAACATACACACAAGTTACAGTCATCACAAGAAGTATAAACTTGTTTACATTTAGATGTAGACTAATTATGAGTTCTACAATATACTCATGTAGCGTGAAATAATATTTTATCTCCAGCGGCTTAATCTTTTACAGCGCTTGTTATGAATAAAGTTTACGACACAACGCAACTTAGCCGCGATTTGCGGCTGAAAAATTTACGCTTGGAGCGCTCGTAAAGCGTCGCTTTTATAGCGCTCTGTACTGCTCCGCAGTGGGTCTTAGCGTCCTAAGGATTTGGAGTTTAATACATATTATGAATTATTTAATTACTCTGCCTCTCTAGTCTATTGGGTCTATTTGCAATAAGACCCTAAAGTCTTTAAAGGATTTTTTTTATATGATATTAGTTAACTTTAGTCACACGTTTGGATTAATTATAACCTTCATTGTTGTTTAACTGACAATTATTATGAGTTTCATTATTTCTTATGCAAAATATACATACCTACTAAGTTTCAAGTCAATCGGACAAAAAGACCTCAAAAAAGACCTCAACCTTTTAGGGTTTGATTTCAGAAATTATTTTTATTAATGGGACCAATCCGGAAATGAGACTTACCGTACAATATAATCATTTTCAAAATCGTTCCACAATTGATGGAGCAATCGCGTAAAAAACATACAGTCGAATTGAAAAATTCCTCCTTTTTGAAGTCTGTTACGAGTAAAAACGGAAAGAATCAGAGGTACTTAGGTACCCTAAAGATATTTAATTTTTCATTAAAACCGCTTGTTTATGACCCGATAGTAAGCCCTGCGAGTGTCTTGAATATAAAATGAGTTTCCACTCCACTAAGCTATCGGCAAAACTTTCAATAACGTTTTCTTAGGATTTTGGTTATTATCCGTATATCCGATGTATTCGATATTTTTACCGTAAAAAATACTTGTGGTTATATTAAAACCAAACTTTACCTGCTAAGTAAATAAAGAAAGAAGAAGAAGACAGAACACACTGACGGTAATACAATACGTTAGCCGAGACGTAAGGTCGTCAGAAGCCAATTTTAACAAAATAAACTAAAGAATAAGAAATATCATTGTCTCATTTCTTTTGATGAAACATTTCATATTGTTTCATTTCGTTTCGGGATCCGTCGCCATTCTCCTCAAATCCGCTTTGATTTAGATTAAGATTTATGATTACTCCGTTCAAAGAAATGTAATTTCCTTTTAATCTAAACAAAACAATGCTCTCCCGGCGACGTCTAGGCAATATTTTTAAATTAATTATATTTCGCATCATCATCCAGCCAATAAATCTGACTGTATTACAAGGATATTGAGAATAAATATCGCATTGAAGACCGAAAACAGAAATGTTCTCAAAAGGTGTGTCCCCCAAGCTGTGCGAGCATATTTCAGCATTATTTTATCCTTATGACCTATGACCTATCTCTCCAAATCCGGCACTATACAGATGTTTCCTCCTCCGTGTCGCAATGTTATAACCACATATGTAGTTTGAATGAATCAATTGAACGTGGGCCGGATATTGCTTTAACTTTTCATTCGAAAACTCATTCATCATAAGGAAATCTATATAATTTGTTAAATGTACAAATCTATATTCACTGACTGTATATACCTACCTATTCACTTCATGTTTTTTTTTTTAGTTTTTGTGGCTATATTGGGCCAATCCTTCATGTAGAAGTCTAACTCATCCCGCCATCTCCTTCTAGGTCTGTCTCGATGCCGTTTGTCATGAAACGGTATCGAGATTTATTGCATAAGTTCATAATCACATCACTTATAATACTTCCATGTTCTACAGCAACGTATCAACATCTAAGATAATTTATATGGTAAATAAATAATTTGTGCGCTATATCGCATTAATAACTCTTTCCTGAAGAACTACTGTTCAGACATCAAGTTAACCTAAGTTTTCTTGAAAGCCAGTAATGAACAGTAATTCGTTTACTATTCAAGGCACTCCCATTTCATATTCCTATTGAAAGGATATTCCCGAGTGATGTGACTGCAGTGTACCGCATGCTGAACGACGTCACTGTGTGCCTCCGGCGGCTGCGGCGGCGGCGGCGGCTGCGGCGCAGTGCAGTGCCACTGATGCCATGACTATGGTTTATGTTTGTTTATGTTTCATGTCTTATTGGAATTGCTCGCAATTTTTTTATGATTATATTGATGCCCAATTTTGCTGTCATCAGATCACGGCTAAACTAACTGAACACCATCTAAAAGTGTTTCAAGTTCTCACAAAAATCATCATAATCTGAAGAAAGATTCAAAGAAACTACAATTTATTCACCCGACATCAAGCTCCAGACACAGGATAAAATGATATTTAATGGTTTGAAAGCGAAAGCATATTACTTTATTATGTGGGTTTTCCAAGAAGTCAGGTTATTAAGTTACAGCGGCTCTTAGAGTTAAATTATTCAGTGCTTATTAACATTGTTTCTTTAAGTTTAAAAGGTTATTTCACTTATTTCATTAATTTTATTTACTAACGATGTTCAAACTTAATTAAGTCTGTGTTGTGAATTAATTGTTTATAGACTGTGAGCAGATTATTTCATGTTTTTCATTTATACTTTAAAGTTTTTATTTATTTTTTTCTACGCCAAATACACAATCTATAAAATTTGAGGTAGGTATGACTTGACAAGTAAGACTAACCTTATTATCCGAATGATATGCTATGAATTTTCCAAGATGGTATTGCACCAAGCCTAATTAAAGCCGCTCCACAAAGTCGGTGCCGCAGTGGGAAGGATCATCAATCTTACTGGTGAGGACGACCCATTACAACACTGTACGGAACAAATTAATTGAACTCGAGGGAGTGACGTCACATCAATGACTTGTGATAAAGTGATGTCGAAAGGAAGGAAAAGTTGGAGTGTGAAAGCTTTTTCAAGATTATTTTCGAAGAGTGATTAAAAATAATAATTTTATATATTGCTTTAAAAATCCGAATCTCCTGGAAACATGGATATGATTGTATATTTTTGTTGAGTTCAGGTTTTCAATAAGAAAGAAATAAACGCAACAAACGTATAGTCCCAATCTAAGAACGCTTGTAATGCGTACCGCATGGACTGGGGACTGGGGGATCCCAGTGATACCCAGACCGGGGAAAATTACGAAAATGCCGTATCCGCATCCGATGGCGAGGATCGAACCAGCAACTATCCGCAGTGAGCTTAGCGGCCTACGCTCGAGCCACTGCGCTTAGCGGTTGTCATAAAAATGATAAATATTAATCGCGATAGTTTGAAAATTGTTTTTAATTCCATAAAAGTTGTATATATGGCAATAACCCACAGCAACAGACGTTTGAATAAAATCAATTATAATAAAAAGCAATGGCGGAAAATAAACATTGAAGAAAATGACTCTTCTCGCAGAGTATTATAAAGGAGCTGCTATATTACGGTGCTGGCGGAGAGAGCCGCAGCGTTAATGAAAGTTAAACTGCGGCTTAATGAACTCGGGCACATTGGAATAGAAATAATTGGGTATGAGACGTTGTAATTTGATACCAAGCATTAGTAGCTTATTTCACTCACATTGGACACCCGAAATGAAGCTCGTCAGGTATCTTGTCAATAAAATAAAATTGGCTCCAATTTAAAATTTAAATGCCTCGTTATAAAAATACGAATTGATTGATTTTCTAAGCTTAGGGCGCTAGATAATTAAGTAGAAACACGACTGTTTTGAACCTGGGGAAATACCTATGTCTCAATGAAAATGAATCACAATTTTATTTAAAACTGAATTTTGAGACAAGAAGACAGAGAGTGGGTGAAGGTCGTGCCTAGCGATTTAATATTAATAGACTAAAGTTAGTGTCCACGCCACAATCACTTAGCGTCCCAACATCAAACAGTAATATTCCTTTGAGTAATCAGCTGCCTTCATAGCGAACTAGATGGTTTGCTACTCTTTAAATCAAAAACTGTATTAAGTATTTTTAAATTCAAATTCCGCTGCTTTTATGTACACAAAAAGCCATTCATTTCGTCAATGATTGATTGAAGTCCTAATTTTAATGAAGGATTAAATGCAGAGCATCAAGTTGATTTTATCTTGGAATCATTATTTCTTTATATCACAAAACTTATGGGTAGGTATCTATGGATCATTGATGTTATTAATGTATAGTATAATATATAATGGCCACCTCATGTAACATATAGGCCCGTTAGGGCCATCTATAATTTAGGAAGTCGCGACTCCTTGAGGGAACGGTTTAAGGAAATCAACATTATGACTGTACCATGCCAATACATTTATGAAAACATAATGTACACTAGGAAAAATTTACATCTCTTTAAAAAGTTAGGTGAGAGTCATCGATATAACACTAGAAATAAAGACAAATTAGATCAACCGCGCTTTCGACTTGCGAAAGTTCACACATCTTTCATGGGATACTGTGTCAAGTTTTATAATAAAATACCACCAAACATACTTAGTATTAGTGAAACTAAATTCAAAACTTGTGTAAAGCGTACGCTTTGTAAGCGGGCTTACTACACATTAGATGATTATTTGAAAGATAAAGATGCTTGGCTAGGTGCTGGTCCAGCTCCACCGGAACGGGAATAATTCCTCAGAATTTCTTGTTTTGATTTATTCCTTATTTATTTATTGTCTTCCTCTTCCTTCTCTTAATTTAGCGCTATTGACATATTAGTCACAATTACCACCTTTTTAAGTCGTGGAAATCATGTATCATGTAGCCATTGACAAGCATTTGTATGTCAATTGTAGCGGATGTTGTCTTGCCGTACGCTTACTTAGCTTTGTTGAACTATGTCGCTGCGGTAATGGATCGGTCATGCTCACTCTAATGTCCTTGCTTGCGGTGGCTCTGTGGAGCGGGTCACCCTCTTCCCTCTAAAATGGTTGAGGAGGGTGATGCCGCTGCTCAAGTCATGCTCGGGTTCCGGGCGCTGCTTGCGGGGACTGGTCCGCCCATTTTCCACTTGACACCGTTGTTCCAAAACTTTTACAGACAAGACCTAAGCACGGAAGGCATCACACCAAAACAATCGTTCTAAATATTCACCTTTTGGTTTGACAGTTAAGTGGGAGTAGGCATGCACAGCTTTCTAGGCTAGTTTTTATTAATTTTTATTTAAATATCTTATTTTCTTTTTTTACTCACACTGTGTTAATGCATGCCTGCTCACATAGCGTTACTGTTTGAAAATGTATACAATTATTCTTTTGAAAAGAGTAACCATTGAGTTTCTTGCCGGCTCTTCTCAATGGAAGCAACATTTCGAACCGGTGGTAACGCTAAAATATTGTTTATATTGACTATTTATAAATGCTCTAATGAGCTTACATGAATAAAAACCTTTTGACTTGACTTTTGACTTGATATCAAACACTAGTTTTTTCCCGCGACTTCATCCGCGCAAAATTCAAAATTGAACCTATACAAACTTTCATCCCCTATTAAAACGCCCTTTGCGTTGGAATTTCGTAAACCATTTCTTTTTAAGTACAACTCACAAAGAACACACCCTCTAAATTTCATGTCACGATCAGCGGTTGGCGGTGCGTTGATATATCAGTCAGTTAGTCAGGACTTTGAATTTCAGATGTGTGTGGAGAAGATAGGTAATGATTTTCCTGACAAACATTATAAGGACATCGTCGTGTTATTGTGCAATGAAACTCAATCAAAACAGACATCTCTCTTGTTTGTGCTCTTCAATCTTTTCCTGTTTGCTTGTCTCTTATGACAATACTGATTTAAAAAAGACAGCAAAAGTAATTAAAAGCCATTACAATTGTATCTGGATTATAAAATATTGAGACGAAAATGTGTCCCTCTTCGACGGTGTCGTTATTTTTGTTACGACGGCCGGCGTCGACTATTATTTTTAAGGGCCCTTGCGGCTTAAATATGGAAATCTGTTTATCTTACTTTGCAGGCTAATGTGGGAACAAGGGCTGCTTTTATAAAGCACTTAGCATTGTTTTAAGGACATTGAATTAATAACAAAATTAAACTTGAAAACTTGGAAATAGGAATATTTACGAGTTAAGGTAGGAGTTCGATGCAAGCGGTAAACGGCAGACCTCAGTCCATCTCATAAAAAATGTGCCGATGACATGTGCCGCGACGGCAGACGGCATTAAAATTTATATGAAATCTACTGACGTCTGCTGTCTGCCTAGTGTTAGGTTTCAAAATCTCAAGATTACTTTAACTTCCGATTAGCAGATTGGGATTTGGATCGAAACATACGAGGATAGCTACGTAAATACCTACTACATAGCTATTTCATATCTCCACCACTTACTGTTAAGTGGAAATTTACAAAATCACGGCAGCAATCATGCGGCACCGCTCTCCACTCCCGTTCCCTCATCACCCTGCCATCCATTTCTCGAGTGAGTTACGTCCGCAGTGTGATTTTTTCCTGCTGGTCTAATCAAAATTTGAATGATGCAGATAATTAGTGCTCCATCTCGTGTAAATGTGCCGAAAATTTTAAATTTGTGCCTATAGCCGTTTTGGAGTTATTCACGAATATATGATCTTGCTGGCGTAACGTTACCGCAGCAGTGTGGTTTTTTCCTGCTGGTCTAATCAAAATTTGAATGATACAGATAATTAGTGCTCCATGTCGTGTAAATGTGCCGAAAATTTTAAATTTGTGCCCCCTAAGGTTTCAGAGTTATTTCAAATCTTGCTGGCGTAACGTTTTGCGAATTCCTGTATCTCAAAAACTGTTTGGCACACAATCATGATTTTTCGTACACACATTAGTGTTAATTTGTGCCCATTTGTGACAGTTTCATATTTCAATAAATCAGAAAGGTTCGGGTGTTATAATATTTTTCCTAAAAAAACTAAAATAGCTCCTAGCTCTTAAACTGGGAAACCTAGAAACCAAATGTTAGTGCTAACTTGTATTTCTTATTGATCCTAAGCATTTCTATAATGATCGTAAGCCTACTCCAAGGAATTTACGATTTATTATGATTTTATTGCTATCTCGCGGTGAAATTATTTAAACCCTAAATACACGAGTTTCTTATGTTCCGATTACTTTTATTAACATACAAAAATTAGTGCCCTACTTCAAATATAAGTGTACGAAATATCAGCTCTGTAAACCTTATAATTATAAAATAATTAATAAAAAACACCATGACAAACTTTCAATGGTTAACCGACCAAATAAAATGAGTTGAAAAATGCGGCCGCCCGATACATACCGCCTACCATCTTAAATGTATACAATAAATTGGCTGTGTGCTAACAGTTCTGTATAAAAGTGAATGAGTAATATTTATTTTTATATTTTCTTTGTAATGGTTAAACTCGACTTCCTACCCTTGCCCCCTGTCTAGACCCCTTCGTCCGCTCACTGTTTGTACTGTGCTACTACCATAAGTTTTTTTTATTATTTCTAATATCAAGATATATTTTTTTGTTTAATGTAAGTACCTACATTATTTTTATATTTTGATGTTGTGTCAATGAAGTAATGTTTTGTTTGTTTATAATTGTTGAAAATACTAATATTTATAAGTGTTCATTCGTTTTATATCTCGATGATGGTGAATGATTTCGATTTAAAGAATGGATATTATTTTTCAAAGTCGTATTGCTGTTTATAAGCGTCGATTTTTTATCTCTAGAAATATATAAAAGAAGATACTTTTACTGTTGTTGTGTGTTATTAGTTAAAGCTCATTTAGCTACACGAAACATAAAAGGAATATTAAGGAAGGTACCTTCATATTTAAATTCAGCATACCCTGTGATTATACATTTATTTACCTTATTTAATAGTTTATAAATACACTCAAAAGTATTATGTACGCGTCTGTACTCATTACAACGCTGTCAATTGAAATAGGATGGCTTGAAGTACGGAGCGTTCGCTTGTTTCTATACATTCCAATTCCGTCAGTTAACCACCGAAAGCGCTTCGTGATGGTTATTTATTAATAATATTTTAATTATAAGGTTTACAGAGCTGATATTTCGTACACGTATATTTGAAGTAGGGCACTAATTTTTGTATATTAATAAAAGTAATCGGAACATACGAAACTCGTGTATTTAGGGTTTACATTATTTCACCGCGAGATAGCAATAAAATCGTAATAAATCGTAAATTCCTTGGAGTAGGCTTACGATCATTATAGAAATGCTTAGGATCAATAAGAAATACAAGCTAGCACTAACATTTGGTTTCTAGGTTTCCCAGTTTAAGAGCTAGGAGCTATTTTAGTTTTTTTAGGAAAAATATTATAACACCCGAACCTTTCTGATTTATTGAAATATGAAACTGTCACAAATGGGCACAAATTAACACTAATGTGTGTACGAAAAATCATGATTGTGTGCCAAACAGTTTTTGAGATACAGGAATTCGCAAAACGTTACGCCAGCAAGATTTGAAATAACTCTGAAACCTTAGGGGGCACAAATTTAAAATTTTCGGCACATTTACACGACATGGAGCACTAATTATCTGTATCATTCAAATTTTGATTAGACCAGCAGGAAAAAACCACACTGCTGCGGTAACGTTACGCCAGCAAGATCATATATTCGTGAATAACTCCAAAACGGCTATAGGCACAAATTTAAAAATTTCGGCACATTTACACGAGATGGAGCACTAATTATCTGCATCATTCAAATTTTGATTAGACCAGCAGGAAAAAACCACACTGCGGACGTAACTCACTCCATTTCTCGGGCCATCAAGCTGGATGGCTTGTGCACGCTCATTTCATTTTGCATCCTGATACTCAACACCAAAACAAAAAATATGTTATATTTAAATATATTTAACCTCATATCTTTATATCGTGATATTTTGGCAAACTACAATCGCCATTAAACGTGTTTGAAGAGGGCAATCGCGATGCTATGAGCATATTAAACTGTAATAAAAAATGTTCCCTATCATAGATGGTTTTCAGTTAATTTTCTGTGGCAATTAATACGACACTATTTTAATCCAAGTAACAATATTTTCTTACTCATGAAGGCTAAATAAAGCACTTAGGAATATTGTCGACATAGATTTTAGTTTTACCACCGGTCAGTAATGCTGCTTCTATTGAGAATGGCTGCGTGCGTCTCCACTGCGTGGTAACAACAAAGTAGTAAAGATATACCTACTCCATAAAACATAACTTCCTTCATCTAGAAGTAAATATACGCTTCTCACAACAATGCCGCGGATGGATAAGCGTAAACGTTTATGTCGTACGAGCTGATACTAAAAGTTTTCATAACCACAGAGGTGCCGCGCGGCTAGCGGCGGGGGGCGGGGGGCGGGGGGCGGCGGGCAACTTTTGTGTGGCGGTAACTGCGGTCCCGGTCGGTAACCGAGAATTTAACTTTTATTTTTTCACTCGGAACTAGGGAGCTGTATACGCGCTTTACTACAATAGCTATAAATATACCTTATTAAATCTTAATACAGGCTTTTATCCTATTTCATTATAAAAATTGTATACCTATTTTTTATGTTACTAAGGTGGCAAACAAGCGTACGGCCCGCCTGATGTTAAGCAGTTATATAGATACTTGCAATACCAAAGTCATAGCTCGCACGTTGCCGACCAGAAGGGAAGTGGGACCGATGGAGGGTAAGAGCACCCGCTTCCGGCTTTCTAACACATCGTACGAAACGGAACTGTTATAGCTACTTTACGCCGATCTTCTGTGAGAGGGTGGTACTACCCCGGTCGAGCCAACCCTCGATTAGCGAGCGTGAAACACATGGTCGAACTCCTGAATATACACGTTTACCATTCCACAAATATATAGACATCTCTCTTGAATGTCCTCGAACAACAGGTGTCTTTACATACATACTCAACATACATAGGTACTCTACTTTACAACATGTAGGAAACTTTCCCCTCACTTCGTGGCAGTTTCCCCAACATTACCCAGCGTACAGAAGGTCGTTGGGCCCGGCTAGCAGCTGTCGAACGGACTATTTGTAACTAGGCGCGGTATGGAATTAAGGGATCAGGGGCCGGATGCCGTGTGTAGGTACTGCAATGTTCCGTCAATTGTGAAGGGCCGCGTTTATATTGTTCTTGGGAAAGGAACTCTACGCAATAAAGAAAGTATTTACTCACAAATTCTTTATGACTTACCACAGCGATTACATCCGTATTACACGATTTTTTATTTTGGTGCCTACATAATATCAGGGAAGGTCGTAGACTGCCGCAATGTAAATATTTTTGAAGAGAGTAGAATTCGGAGACGGCAGGGGATTGAATTTAATATTTGTGGACAAATAACGGATTAGATCATTATGTTATTTAAATAAAAAAGGTTTAATTCTCTAAAAAAGGTGCGTCTTGCGTATTCCAATGATTACGCTATGTTGAAATAGTAGCATATTATTTCAACAAAGTGGGCTTTAAGTCCTCATTAAATCAAATAAAACCTTCTTGAAAAGAGAAAAGTAATAGGTATATATTATACTGAGCGATATTTCTATTTTATAAAAAATCTGTGTCAATTTAGACCAAAGAAGAATTTCTAGAACTTTTTAAATTTGGTAATTTTAGGGACAGACATCGCCAACGGCAAATTTAACAAATTACGTAAGATTAAAGTCGGCTCCTTTGAGTATACATCTTAATACTAAATATTACAGAGTTGTTTTACAAATATTTGCAAATAAAATTTGGTACCTATAGAAAATAATAATACTCAAAATAATTAGAATTACAGGAGTATGTTTCGAGTACTAGATACGATTACACCGTAAGCAATGAAAAGCCTTCCAAACTCAAAACTCAAACTCAACATTTTTTTATTCATGTAAGCTATATGTAGCGTTTATAAATCGTCAAAGTTATATTTCGACAATATTTTAGCGTTACCACCGGTTCGTAATGTTGCTTCCATTGAGAAGAGCTGGCAAGAAACTCAATGGTACTCTTTTCAAAAGAAAAATAATAATTATATACTTTTTCAAACAGCAACGCTATGTTAGCAGGCAGGCATTAACACATTGTGAATAAAAAAAAACATAATTAGGTATAAATAAAAAAACTAGCCTAGAAAGCTGTGCATGCCTACTCCCACTTTACAGTGAAATCAAAAGTTGAATATTTAGAACGATTGCTTTGCGATGCCTTCCGTCCTTAAATAAAATATTAAGAAGTTAAAGCCTGAAAGTTAAGAAACAATGGTGTCATGAGAATGGGCGGAGCAGTCCCCGCAAGCAGCGCCCGGAACACGAGCATGACTTGAACAACGGCATCACCCTCCTCAACCATTTTAGAGGGAAGAGGGTAGGGCGTGCAGTTTCGTAGATTTTCAATTTCGGAATTGGCCTACGAAATTGGGCTCGTCAGTTTCGAAATTTCGGAATTCCGAAATTGAAACGACATTTTGGTAAATCGATTATACATTGCAATTTTACTGTAAAATTTGAACCGTTTAGTATAAATTTGTGTTTAACGGCCTAATATTGTGATGATACGTTTAGTGAAAAATTCGTTAGAATCGGTTGGGCCATTTTCTTGTGATGCTCGAACATAAGTACAGATATACAGACAACCAGACAACAAACCAAAAACATTTCATTCAGTCACCTTCAAAAATATTTTCACAGACCAGCTCAGGCAATTTCGAAATTGTATAAATAAAATAAAGCGTAGCGCTATATGGGTGTGAAATGTGGACCCTCATTGAAAGAGACGAGCATAGTGTAGATTGAAACGTTTGAAATGTGTTGATGAAGGATAATGGAAAAAAATCTGTTACAAATGAGAGTCAAATAAAGAAGAACGTTTAGAAACAATACTTAGTAGCAGAAGAAAAATGTTTTCATCTCATACAATATGACAACTTTATGAAAATCATCTTAGAAGAAAAGATAGGAGGAAAGCGATGATGAGGAAGACGCAGGACCAGGAATAAATTACATGAGCCTGATTTATTTTAAGGTTGATATCATATCGTATCAGGAGGTGAAAGATACTGCCCTAGACTGGGAATGATAGAAAGAGCTTCATCAGCTACGATGACAAGGGCCTTCGGGTGCTTAAATAGAAGAAGCAGATAAAATAAGCAAAGTCTCCACATTGCTGGCGGTCTCATCGGCGTAATTAGATCAATATTATTAAGCGAAAGACCTCAGCAAGCTGGACCATTGACCGTTAGAAACCATAGCAAAGCCAGGAAACAAGTAACCTGCCTCAAATTGAATGAAGGACTTGTCATGTTAAGCAAAATCAGGGATCTTGGTGCAAATCGCTACTCTAGTGGAGATTCGAGACTATCGAAAAATAAATGTCCACTAAGGGGACCTCAAGTGCTATGAAAAGATGACGTTAAGAAGGCCGCACGAACTGGAAAGGTCCTGTTAGACAGATAAATGGAGGATACTGAAGGAAGTCTATGCGAAATGGTTAAAGGAGAATTAGGATTTTTTGGGGAAAATCTCGAAAGGACAATAAAAACAGTCTGGGCTCTTTCCTTACCCGACACTGATTTCACTCCTGTGCCGTTGATCTATTCTACAAATTTCTAGCCTTCACCATCATGATCTGGTCCTCTGTACGTGCCTCTGCCTAACCTAATCTCATGATTAGCAAATAGGGTCTTGTACTATTGATCAAATTCGGATTTATAAGAAACAGGTTCAGGACAGAAATACACCCTCGCTCTATAGCTATTTCGTGCCTCTATGTTCAAACGATTTCTTGGGTTTGGTTTCATAGACTCTTGTTTTACGCATCATGTTTAGGCTCAATAAGTTAAAACTGAGAGAAAGTCCAGGCTGACGCAAGCCTTTGATTTGAAAGACTTGATGAAACTTGTCGAATTTTGCCCCGCCTTGATAAACCCCTCCAGGAAATATGAACAGTTTTGGGAATATACGTAAGTAGTATACCTCTCACATAATGTTTTTGTACTTTTATTCTCAATATTTAGGTCGCGGGATATTATTCTACAGGCATTTTAATAGTTCCATAATGTTCCAGTTCCAATATAAAGAATCTAGTATAGCGCACGAAGTGGAAAAATGATTCATTCAAGAATTACGGCGGCTGTTAAGAAACTAAATTTAATTTCGGATTCCGAAACTGAATGGCCGAAATTCCGAAATTGAAAACTATGCAAAAATGGTCCGAAATTTCGAAATTATGAAATTTCTGAATTTCGGAATGCACCCCCTAGAAGAGGGTGACCCGCTCCACAGAGCCACCGCAAGCAAGGACATTAGAGTGAGCATGACCGATCCATTACCGCAGCGACATAGTTCAGCAAAGCTAAGCGTACGGCAACACAACACCCTTGACATTACATTACAAACTCTACATTACTTTACATTTAGTACTAAATTAAAACATATTGCTACTTTCATGTCTCAGTTGGAATTTAATTTTATTAGATTTTATTTTACTTTCAACTTAATTGCTGGATTTATTTGAATAACATACATATGAGATTATTTAATTTTAATTAAGTATTTGAATTTCCTTTGGCCATTTTAAAATACATAATAATTATAAGATGTTTACTTCAGTGAAGTTAACCTGCAAACCACGACTAATTACCCTATTCTATTGTAATTAATAGTAAACACATGTTTACTATTAATTACGTAGAAAATAAATATGATGTGAACACCCCGTAATGAATGATGGAGTACAACTTTATCAATTCGGAACATTCAAGTGTTGTTTGGAAAATGAACCAACTTTTAGGAAATAACAATAAACAGGATGTTTTATAGACAAAGTTTGTGCAGTAAATACTCCAGTTAATCTGCTTGGAATATTGAGAACAGTCGAAGCTGACGTGCCGCGACAAGATTAGTGAATTTTATTTATTCGGAGAGCTATTGTCTATACATATCCATTGACGGAAAGATATGCGCAATGCAATAGCGGACATTAATCATCTAAAAACATACAAATAAATAACCTACTTGATTACGCTTTTTTTATAAACAATGGGTTTAAGCTGGCGTCTTGCTTCCCAAAGATCCTCTTGCCACATAAATAACTATTAGGGAAATTGAAAACAACTATGCAAGGGGTGACTATATAAGTGATTCCGCAAATTCTACTAAGAAATCAATAGTATAAAGAAGCCTTTTCCATTATATCTGTAAGCACCGTACTGTTAAAAGTTGCCTAAGATTTGTAACCATTTAGGGCAATTTAGGGCCTCCGCAGACTAGCTACTTTTAGCATCGGCGACCGGCGATTTTGTGACGTATCGATGCTGCGTCGCGTTTCTTCGAGCGCGAACGAGCGAGACGCAGCATCAAAATCGCCGATCGCCGATGCTAAAAGTAGCTAGTCTGCGGAGGCTCTTATATGTCAGCTTATAGTTAGTCTCCCACAAGATTACGGGGCTATAATTTAAGTACAATATATCGCATCTGCGGCCTTGACGCTAGCCCATAACGCGTCATTAATCTCTCGCTAATAGTTATTACTGATCGTCGGTCGAACGTAACGTGTAGGATATGCGGTGCAATACAATAGAGCAGTGATTTATCGTGGATTGTTCCTGACAGAATAGCGTGACTTGAATGTAAGCCAAGTAATGAGCTTCCGATCTTAAACTTATCGACACGCTTGTATACCCAACAGGGATAGTCGGAGCTATATAAATAAAGTGAGAATCCTCGCATCGGGTTTCTCATAGTTATCATCTCACTATATTTTATAGCCCAGTATTTCTCTGTCAGTTGATCTGAGCATGAACGGCGACCGTTGAGTCCTGAGTGTAGAGAATTGTATCGTTGTTAGAATGTCTTCGTCTCGTCTCTAGCGATCGCATAATTGCGTAGAAAATAAGAAAATTATATTCGATACGACCGTTAATAACGGTAAACCATCGTGGACCAAGTTATGTAGAGCAATGTTATGTAACAGTTTTTGATATGGAGTGAATTACGCCAGCAGTGGGGTTTTTTTCTGCTGGTCTAATCAAAATTTGAATGATACAGATAATTAGTGCTCCATCTTGTGTAAATGTGCCGAAAATTTTAAATTTGTGCCTATAGCCGTTTTGGAGTTATTCACGAATATATGATCTTGCTGGCGTAACGTTACCGCAGCAGTGTGGTTTTTTCCTGCTGGTCCAATCAAAATTGGAATGATACAGATAATTAGTGCTCCATGTCGTGTAATTGTGCCGAAAATTTTAAATTTGTGCCCCCTAAGGTTTCAGAGTTATTCCAAATCTTGCTGGCGTAACGTTTTGCGAATTCCTGTATCTCAAAAACTGTTTGGCACACAATCATGATTTTTCGTACACACATTAGTGTTAATTTGTGCCCATTTGTGACAGTTTTATATTTCAATAAATCAGAAAGGTTCGGGTGTTATAAGATTTTTCCTAAAAAAACTAAAATAGCTCCTAGCTCTTAAACTGGGAAACCTAGAAACCAAATGTTAGTGCTAGCTTGTATTTCTTATTGATCCTAAGCATTTCTATAATGATCGTAAGCCTACTCCAAGGAATTTACGATTTATTACGATTTTATTGCTATCTCGCGGTGAAATTATTTAAACCCTAAATACACGAGTTTCTTATGTTCCGATTACTTTTATTAATATACAAAAATTAGTGCCCTACTTCAAATATACGTGTACGAAATATCAGCTCTGTAAACCTTATAATTATAAAATAATTAATAAAAACCACCATGACAAACTTTCAATGGTTAACCGACCAAATTAAAATGAATTGAAAAAAGCGGCCGCCCGATACATAGCGCCTACCATCTTAAATGTATACAATAAATTGGCTGTGTGCTAACAGTTCTGTAGAAAAGTGAATGAGTAATATTTATTTTTATATTTTCTTTGTAAAGGTTAAACTCGACTACCTACCCTTGCCCCCTGTCTAGCTAGACCCCTTCGTCCGCTCACTGTATGTACTGTGCTACTACCATAAGTTTTTTTTATTATTTCTAGTATCAAGTTTTTTTTTGTTTAATGTAAGTACCTACATTATTTTTATATTTTTATGTTGTGTCAATGAAGTGATGTTGTGTTTGTTTATAATTGTTGAAAATACTAATATTTATAAGTGTTCATTCGTTTTATATCTCGATGATGGTGAATGATTTCGATTTAAAGAATGGATATTATTTTTCAGTCGTATTGCTGTTTATAAGCGTCGATTTTTTATCTCTAGAAATATATAAAAGAAGATACTGTTACTGTTGTTGGGTGTTATTAGTTAGAGTTCATTTAGCTACACGAAACATAAAAGGAATATTAAGTAAGGTACCTACATATTCAAATTTAGCATACCCTGTGATTATACATTTATTTACCTTATTTAATAGTTTATAAATACACTCCAAAGTATTATGTACGCGTCTGTACTCATTACAACGCTGTCAATTGAAATAGGATAGCTTGAAGTACGGAGCGTTCGCTTGTTTCTATACATTCCAATTCCGTCAGTTAACCACCGAAAGCGCTTCGTGATGGTTATTTATTAATAACATTTTAATTATAAGGTTTACAGAGCTGATATTTCGTACACGTATATTTGAAGTAGAGCACTAATTTTTGTATATTAATAAAAGTAATCGGAACATAAGAAATTCGTGTATTTAGGGTTTAAATAATTTCACCGCGAGATAGCAATAAAATCGTAATAAATCGTAAATTCCTTGGAGTAGGCTTACGATAATTATAGAAATGCTTAGGATCAATAAGAAATACAAGCTAGCACTAACATTTGGTTTCTAGGTTTCCCAGTTTAACAGCTAGGAGCTATTTTAGTTTTTTTAGGAAAAATCTTATAACACCCGAACCTTTCTGATTTATTGAAATATGAAACTGACACAAATGGGCACAAATTAACACTAATGTGTGTACGAAAAATCATGATTGTGTGCCAAACAGTTTTTGAGATACAGGAATTCGCAAAACGTTACGCCAGCAAGATTTGGAATAACTCTGAAACCTTAGGGGGCACAAATTTAAAATTTTCGGCACAATTACACGACATGGAGCACTAATTATCTGTATCAATCAAATTTTGATTGGACCAGCAGGAAAAAACCACACTGCTGCGGTAACGTTACGCCAGCAAGATCATATATTCGTGAATAACTCCAAAACGGCTATAGGCACAAATTTAAAATTTTCGGCACATTTACACGAGATGGAGCACTAATTATCTGTATCATTCAAATTTTGATTAGACCAGCAGAAAAAAATCCCACTGCTGGCGTAACTGACACGCGGGAATGGGACCCCCTTTACATCTCTGAATAACAACTGAAGTAGAAAGGAAAACATCCCAAATCTCTCCACCGTTGAGGTCTCGTAATTAGACTATATTCGTGTTCCTTGCGCTCTTTTGTCCACTGTTCGTTTGTAAAGGTGGGTTGAAAGGGCCCGGCGAGCCTAATTTTCGAGCGGTGTCTGGGCCGCAACGACCTTTTGTGTAGGGCCGGCCTTTAGATTACGGCTCCTTCGTTTTCACTTTGATGACTGTTCCATGTTCCGTGGGACTGTCACCTTGTTTGATATTTGTGACAGGTTGACTTGAGAGGCTGATGTGTGTACGTACAGATTCTCATGGCTTGAATAGCCAATAGTAGTAATACACTAAAAAACCGGCCAAGTGCGTGTCGGACTCGCACATACAGGGTTCCGTACCACCGTAGAATAAAAACGTCAAAAATATCAAGTTCCTTGGGGGTCCCCTTTTTTTTAATATTTATTTTATTTTTAGTATTTGTTGTCGTAGCGGCAACAGAAATACACATTCTGTGAAAATTTCAACTCTCTACCTATTACAGCCCACTGACAGACTGCCGAACAGACGGACAGTGTAGGCTTAGTAATAGGGTCCCGTTGGCACCCTTTGTGTAAGGTCCCTAAAAAGTAATTCTAATTAATTTGTGGAAATAAAAGACTTAGTGACGACTTGCACCTCAGAGACTTTGGTTAACAAGTTTTCAGTTCATACATTATTAGCTCGTCCTCGTTTCTGCGAGCGCGCCGAGAAAATGCCAATTCGGAAACCGACCCCCGTGCCTAATTGTATGTATTAGAGC
This sequence comes from Drymonia ruficornis, assembly GCA_947859195.1. NCBI lineage: Eukaryota > Metazoa > Arthropoda > Insecta > Lepidoptera > Notodontidae > Drymonia > Drymonia ruficornis. The sequence continues at coordinate 217,078 of OX401918.1, forward strand.
TCATTGTTTCAGAGACATCATGGCGAATGGGAGATTATTGATACGATAATGCGCTCGCATACGTCTATGTTTGCATCTACTCGGTTAAGTAATCTTACTAATTACTTACTAAGTAAAGTGCGGAAACGCCACCACCATCAAAGTAATTAACTACATCCCAGTCGGTGCGCTCCTCGGGGATGGCCGCTTGTCTTGTTAATTCGGATTTACGTACCACTTGAACAGATTACCGCTAATATTAACGAGCATTTGTATGTAACTAGCACTTTCATTCCGTAGCCAATTACTTCCGGTTTATCTTGTACAACATTTCTGAGTCTCTTGGTAGAATATATAAGATGAAATAAGGTCGTGTTTGCCAAAGATCGCCGAGTCATCGCACACCGGCCCGTCGGTCACTATTTGTGAAATGTCCTAACAAAAGTTGAATGTCCTGTTAGTCCCAGGCAACGGGAACGGCTCTGGCAGTCCACCAAGTCGTATAGCTCTATAACAGTTGATTTTCATCCCACTGAATAATCTTCAGTTGGAAAGGATATTGAGATTTGAAAAAGTTAAAACTATAATATTTGGAAACGATAAAACTATATATGATTAATACAATGTAAACATACACTATACATTGTAAAGATACAATGTATAGTCAATCATCTGTCAGCCAGAAAAAGCCCACTAATGACACGTGCCTCCTCCACTAAATGTCACACGTCACGGTCCGCCGCGACCCTGCCACGCGTGTGATGTCACCGGCATCGCCCCACCTCGTGCGCAGCATGGGGTCAAGCATCGGCAACTTCCACTGATGGTCTGCCGAAGTGACAAAGACGTTAGGTGACATTTTTATCAAATTTGAAACCCTTACATTCAGAAAACAGAAAAGATCTGTGTTAATAAACTTATTAACAGTCTCTTTACTTTGGAGTCCTAAGTAATTCACAAAAAAGAGTTCACCAACCGAAAGATTAAATTACAAAGTTTATGAATGATCCAACAAAAAACCTGAGCATACCTCGGCTCTTTGAATTTTCATTTCCCTTTGATTAAAAAATAAGAAATTTGTTTGACGGTTTTAAATGAAGATCTGGGTAAAGCTTTATTCATTGAAATAAATATTAAGAGAAGAAATAAATGAAGAATGGACGAAAAAGCGAAAGATCGACTTGAACAATCTTTAAAAATATACAAATATTTCAGTGGAACTCTTAATTTTATATATTTCTTACTAGCGTGGTATTAATACTGAAACCGTAGCAGATTAGGTATCTTAATGGACCTAGCATTCCCGGTAGGAAGACTAACGTTGGTTAAAAATATACGAGATTTTAGAAACGAGCATGGAACCCAATACTCATTTGTTGGGCAGACCCGATCTTCCATATTATCTAATAGGTAATTCGATCAGCAATTACCTGCCCACTGCTGACCGAGTGGAGCCGAGCCTATCACGGCACCGGTACAGCCTTAATCATATGCGGACAGAGCTGAGCCAATTAGCTTTAATGAATTTGCGGCCGTTGTCGAATGGTGTATAACGAAATAGCAATTTATATAACAGCAAGTTATATTTTAATATTGAATGCATTAAGAAGAATGGCATTAGTTAACGTAGCTTTTAGTTAGTATTGTAACAAACAATGATTTGTAAAACATAACACTGTCCTTGAAATGTGTCCTGAGGAAAATAATATTATTTCTAATTTTTTAATTTATGTTATGTAAAATTGATTTATAATACCAATAAATATATGGATCAGATTTACTACCAAATTTGTACGCGAGGGCGCGTACCAATTTCATGACGACAAAAGTGAAAATAACAACGATTCTCGATGCTTTTCTTGCTTTAATGCTGGTATAAAAGTCTTCTGCTCGTGCGAGGGTGGTGTAAAAAGCCGAGCAGCACTTGCAGCGAGTCAGCCCGGCCGCCAAATGCAAACGTTTGTTTATTATTATATTTATTTATTTCATAAAACATAGAATAATAATAATATAACATAGTCCCACAAAACCGAGCAGTCGGCATCTAATGACGCAACGTGTGAGTACAGTGTATACTAATGTATGTATTGCGATCATTAAGCTTACATGTAAAGTTGTTCACAAATTGAATGCTTTTAAAATTATTGCTGAATATAGACTGTAATTTTACGTCCCATCATGTTATCACATTCGACGAAAATATATTACTTCGGTAGTTCTATACTATGTATATACAAATTGGGACACGACAAAACGATTGAATAGGTGATTATTAAACTCTATTTTTACTCTATTCTATTCTTTATTACACTCTATTTTTCTATTTAACCTCAAGAAGTACAATAAAATAGTACATTGTTATTCGAGGGGAAAAGTAACTTATTAATTGGTCCCGAGACGGGGTTTAGCGCCCGAGCGTAGCGAGGGCGCTAATAGTTCGAGGGACCAATAATAAGTTACTTTAACCCGAGATAAACACTGTGCTTTTCATCACGAATACAAGGAAAGTAATAATAAAATAATTTAGTAGCTAAAGAAAAAAATAGTGAACATTTACACATACAAACACATGTATACTGACGTAGATTGCGTATTTTGCTTTTTGATATTTTGACGCTGTCACTTTGTTTTTTAAGAGGCCAGTACTTTTTCAAACATTATAAAAGGTTTTAGTCTGTGATTATAGATTCGGAGAAGGAACGATTTCTGATTGATTTAGGGAGAAATGGTAAATATTTTGCCCAAAAGTATGTTATTTTAAAGAAATAGTTGAAAGTAAATTATAATAAAGTCATTTAAAAATATATATTCTTTAATTAATACTTAACTTTATGTTATTTCAATTTTACATCGCGCTGTAATTGAGTGGATGTAAGAAGGTTGGAACTATTAAATTCTCTTTGGTTGGAACATAGTTCAATAGAAACTCGTATTTTTTTATAATTTGACAGAATCTTTGACAGAACGGGCCCAATCGTTTTCTGGATATACGATTGAGCCCGTTCTGTCAACGATTTTGCTCGATCAGAAAAGTATCACCTTCTGTCGGCTCTTCAGGCACCTTTCGACCTACTTTCCGCGTATCAGTGATGAAAAATATATTTTTACCTCCGTCACGTTATCACGTAATATTCTACTTACATCATTGAAACTCGGGAAAATATCCCAATTATTCTTGAAGCTGGTGCATCTAACTTTAAATTTAATCTGGAACATCATTCTCTAAACTATCTCCGAGCTAATAACATCTAGAAGTTTGTGAAATGCAACACGATGCACTGCACGTAACATAGCTTCCATTTATCATTCCGACCTCAAGAAATATAGTTGGCGTTTCTATCTGTCCTGTGATGAAATTCGTTCTTAGAAAGTCTTCTCGGTTCAGTTAACCTACCTACTGTAACATAATGCAAACAAGCATCTCATGTAACTTTCCTTACGAAGTTTACCTTAAGTTAGGTTTAACTTAAGTTCTATTACAGCTTCAGTGTTTTCGTAAGCCAGCATGGTAACTGGTTGGTACTTAGTCGCCTACAAATTATTTACTAAATTAATTATTAATACTAAATTAATTGGTTATAGATCAAATCAACGACAATTTAGATCAATTAAGCAATAATGAATAACGTAGGTACGTAATCTTATAAAAACTCACTATATAATTGCAAATGAATAACAAATGATCTCAAACAACACTCATGTAATGATTCCCCTTTTAGCAACGAGGTGCTATTGAACGGCGCGGTGCGGGGCGGCTCCATTTACATTACAATATTGCAATGTAATCGACGTCTATAAGGAACTACCAACGAAGGAGATTTACGAGCGATTCGCACTTCCAAACCACTTGCTATTAAACTCAGGGCTGCTACAAACAAACAAAAATTCTAAAATATTTTTAAAGAATCTCAAGCATTTTAAATGATAACTAAAAAAAACCGATAGAGATACTCCAGCTCATTTAATAGTGAGTATATTATTTAGCCTATCTTACCATAATAGGATCTAGATTAATAGATATCAGTTATTTTAGTTAGCTGGGACCAAAAGATTACTAAACGTAAGTGTGGATTGTAGTTTTATCTTCCTCACAACATACCACACGTATACAATCTTACGATCACTATTTCTCCTGAAACCAATTTAATTGCTACATGTTCAACATTCCTGTACTCTGCCTCCGCAGTGCAAACCAGATTTGGCAGATAAATCCAGTTTTGCGTTTAACACGCACGTACCTCTGTGCAAACTGTATCACGAGTGAACGCTCTCAGTAACACTTGAACATGTAGCCGGCCGGTGCAGCCCTGCAAACGCTTCCCACACGTTCCGACACCTAACGAGACCATCTTTTATACAAGTTTATCCTCCATTCCCGATTTAAGTTAAATCCCAACGCACTCTAATCTGATACCCTAGATTGAAACAATCGCACTCCAACTGATATCGGAGTCGATTGTGCAAAAAAGGAATACGTTATTATAATAAATTTAGTTTTAGAACCATCATATTTTACCAATTCAGATTAACGTGCTTTGTGTTTAGCAAGATTTAGGCACCTCAAGATTAAGGAAATATGGGATGGGAAACAACTCTTAGCTTATATATAGTTCACATGTTCTTCATGTCAGCCAAAGGACGTCCACCGTTGGACATATGCCTTTCCCATGGTCTTCTACGGTGACCGGTCCGGTGCTACTCGCACCCAGCGGTTTCCCACGACCTTCACTAGGTCGTCAGTCTACCTTGTGGGAGCCTACCCACGCTGGGTTTTCCGGCACGAGGTCGCCACTTAAGAACCTTACCGCCAATTTTTTTGATCATGCTAATAGTACATACGTAATATAATCACGATGAGTGAAAGTCGATTGACGAAAGAGATATACGGAGCGAAAGTGAGTGGATGCGTCGGAAGAGGGCGCCCAAGGACAACTTTTCACGACCAGATTAATGGTCTCTTCCAGAAAGGTCAAGTCCGTAGCACCCTCAACCGACCGCAGTGCATGAGAAGATGTATGAAAGTGGATGAAGCAAAAGAGGTGTGTCAAAATCGTAGCATGTGGCAATCAATAGTCTCTGCCTACCCCCTTGGGATACAGGCGTGAGTATATGTATGTATGTATGTATGTAATATAATCGTTTTTAGATACATACTTGTATACCTTTGACTTATTCTGAAAATATCTTTGTATATTTTAATAAAGATCTTATCTAAACACGATTATGTTAATGGTGAGATTTGCACATGCCAGACTTGCCGTTTTAACCTGAAACCCCATTAAACTTAATACCCACATAATGATTTAGCTTAAACCGCTTTCATGTTTGGCCAGGTATTATCCCGGCCACTTTGCGAATTAGCCACGATCATTAAATATGCATAGCTCGTTGATATCAGCCGGGTCGTTCACGTGTCATACCCATATCTGCTACACTCTAGAGAATACTCCGCTCCGCGTCCTCTCTCGCGTCAAAAGTTAAGAATAAGAATACACTTCATTTATAATGTTGTTTAGGGAATTGCGGAAAAAGGGATTGTTGGACTGTGTATGTGTACTTGTGTCTGCAAATTGCACGTTTTGAAAGCAGAATATCTGATTTTGTATTTTTATCGTGATTCTGATGCGATGTCCTAATATGTAAACGCTTTGGTTATTATATTGCATTGGGTTTTATTCAAGGTCAGAAAAAAAAAAACGCTGGTAATAAACATGTCAGGTTAATCTCCTGAAATCCGTGACATGTGAAATATTCTCAGCAACGTCACGTGTCAGGACCGCGGGAAGATTATCATGTTTAATGTTCATGTGAATTTTCTGTTCTCTGGCTCCTGCCGACGAAGAAATATACAAAATATTAATAAACAGACTACAGATGAACATGGAGATGCTGCATCATTAACATGAGCTGGAAGACAAAGATTCCTCAAACATTTACTACAAAATGGCAAGGTTGTGATCATTTGGAAGTAATACCGCCTTATCGATTATGTGGTAATACCGATCTTATAAAACCACTCGATTATCCCTGCAACCCTAGTACTACTAACAGCAAAAGATCAAGAAGTTTGAAGCGTGTCGAAATGGACGATCTTTCCTATTCCCGTCCAGTGGCCCGTATGAGGCGATGAGCTTCTGTCAACAAACGCCACTAGAGACTCATGCAATCACGATAATACGCGCCCACTCGTGCCATAGCACAAAAAAAAACTTGTGACATTGTGACCACTCTTAATATTAATTGCTTAAGTCGTACCCCCTAAGGGAATAGTGACGTATTTCTTACTGCAATTCAAATGAAACAAAATCTTTTACATAGATGGAATCTTTATTCATCTGCCCTTCAATCAGCATTCATACAAATTCAAAAACCCTTATCAAAAAACGTATGTTAATGTTTTTCCAAAAAGTTCCTTTGGTACGACTGAGGGGCCTAGTCGCCTAAGTTGTACCTAGAGTAAGACGTCATAAACTATATAGAAAATATTTAAACAAGGATATAGTGTTAATAAACTACAAATATCAACATAACACATTTTTTTTGTTTTATCACATACTCAAAGTCAGACTAGTTACAAAGTTACTAATTACACACAGAAATATAAAATTATAATTTCTTAAGACAAATAGGTTAAGGAAGTAAGGTACGACTTAGGAATTTTCGACAGGTAGGTACGACTTAAGCAACTAGATATTAAAAGTTTTAAAATGATATCACTGACATATCCTAAAAATAATCTACCATTTAGGTACGCCTAAATGATTGCCTGAATACGATAAATATAGTGCGATAAAGGTTGGCACTCATCTATCAACTCGGCACCCGACCTGGTCGGGTGTGGGGTTGATAGATGAGTGCCGACCTTATCAGGAAGAACACAAGGATCATATTCTTTCTCTAAAAAGCTTACAAATGAGTCCAATATTTTAATGAAGACTGTGAATACAACTTACTTTTTGATTATTTTTGCCTCGAAAAGTCGGCCGGCCATCCTAGGTAATGTTTTTGACATTTTGGTGCGCTCGCTCGACTAAACACTTCAAGATTACGGTACGAGTTTGCGCTTTTTGTAAATAGCGGACGAAATATTAAAGGGGTACGACTTAGGCGGTGGTACGACTTGAGCAACCTTACCCTATTAATATAATAATAAATTTCCTCTCTATCCAGATAACAAACCAAAAAAAGCAAAAGGTTTTGAAAACATGGAGCAAAAGTGGAACCTACTATGATATTGTTTTATTTTACACCACACAACAAATCTAGACACAAGCTGGTTAAGTCACTTCTACTAATTTTCTCTAAAAGCTTTTCATGAGATAATATATTTTTTGTTTCATCGTTGTTAATACGAGAAGCCACAAATAGTAGCAAGAACAAACAGCCCGGGGCGGGCCGCGACCGCGGGAGGAGGGGGGCGGGGGACGGGGGTTCGATGTTCAGTAACGCGATTATCACTGAGATAACCCGCTGGGAATTAGTTCAGCCGCTTGTTTTTGCAACAAAATCGGAATGGACACTTTCCTGTGTACACAACTTAGCTTACACAAAGTTTGGCCATGGTAAACAATTTATTTAGATACTAGCTGATGCCTGCGGCTTCACCCGCGTGGATGTCGGTGTTTCTCTACTATATTATGCATGTATTATACGTATAAACCTTCCTCTTGAATCACTCTATCTATTAAAAAAAACCGCATCAAAATCCGTTGCGTAGTTTTAAAGATCTAAGCATACATAGGGACAGACAGACAGCGGGAAGCGACTTTGTTTTATATACTATGTAGTGATGTAATGATAATGTTTTAGTCTATTGAGCTAGTTTAGTTTATGAGAAGGCTATGCTTTTTTTACAGAAAAGAAAACTATCTTGAACCGGCGTCGTATGTGTTGTTGTAAATCCCGAACGATGGCAAATCCTTACGTAAATTACCTTAACCTTTGTTAGGATATACCGGTAAATATTAGGATTTTATTTACCGTAGCTAGAGCTTTTACGGTAACATAATGTACCAACCTGCACTAAACCAATGTCTGGCATGAATCCTTATAATTTTAAAGTAATCTCGCGGTGCCCAATAGAGGAACTATCTATTTGATCGTTAAGTAACTACCTTTTTGATTTATGTATTAAAAATATATTCTACCGTGAAGCTTTAACAACGCTACAACGCTAACTTAACTGAACACAGTTTTATCTCTAAATTACTTCATACAAAATATTCGTTTCTGGGAAAATAATGCTAACGATCGCTTCATCATACGGGTCATTAATTTTAAAAGGCTTTTAAATTGCCGTTTAACGTTTGCGTAACACGCTGAGCACATTACGCCTTTTTTGGTTCGGAGCTAACCGCACGCCCCCAAATAATTCACGATCGACCCCATACCGTTGAATTGTACCCTCACCCTGACGGCTTATTTTTATTATTCACTGACCGACCATTTGCCGTACGATATGTTTGGTTGCCGGCCTCATTTATGTGGGCTGGACATGTTTAATTTCCATAGGGAATGAATGGGGTTGTAGGTACAGTTTGAAGTATTTTATAAAAAAATAACCAGTTTCCATGAACTTCGTTATAACAACAAAAATTATCTCTGACTAGGCGACATATTAATCTAGGTTAAAAATGGTCATAATTCTTATAAATAACAAGTTGATTTTGAAAACATCTCTATAGTATTTATTTCTATTAATGACAATAGTTGAGTAGTTATCGAATGAGTATCCAAGTTGTTGGTTCAGAAAGGGCCAGCTGCAGGCTGAGATACTATCATGCTACTAGCTAACTTGCTTAATTAAAACAATTTTCTTATCCCACTTAAAATGTTAAGTTTATCGGGAAGTTGAAGATTTTTGCCGTGTATAAATTTAAAGTAAAAACTAAATTAATTTAAACTTAAAGTCGCTGATAAGGTATTAAATTAAATACTCTTGACTACATTGGTATTGGAAGTATTAATTAAATAGACAGACAAAAATGTCTCATGTTCCACCACGTAAAAGCAATAAAATGTTATAATGCGTGGCCTTATCACTAATAGTGAGCAACCCTTGGGCGGAGGAGATTTAAAGAAACAGATTTTCCATACTAACATTTTCATAAAACCGCCCAATAACCGCGATGTCACATTGTTATCGAGTGACGTAAATCATTGTTCCTATCTGTATACAGATTACTATCGGACGGCCAACAAAACTGCTTGTATGAAACTATTGGCTCCCTGCGATAAATCTGAGGGGATTATGTCCGTAAGCGACACGATGTCGTGCCGGCATCGTCGCGGGCGCGGCGCGGGGCGGCACGTGCCGGCGTGGCAGTCGCGGAGGCGGCCGCACACATCATAATATGTGACTCGGAATAAACGACAGATGGGATTCATTTATAGGTAGACGTAGGTATAAATTACTCTATATCTTAATGAAAGCGCAAACCCGAATTGTTTTTCTATTAATCTGGCACACAACAGTCACTACTAAAATAAGTACTATTAATCTAACTAATCTAGGTATTAACAAATAGACAACGAGTGCTGAAAAAGTATGAAATATTGAATAAAATATATTGAGCAGTTAATAGTACATTGTTATCCAAGGGGATAAGTATCATTGGTCCCGAGACGGGGTTTGGCATCCGAGCGTAGTGAGGGCGCTAATAGTTCGAGGGACCAATAATAAGTTACTTTAACCCGAGGTAAACACTGTGCTTTTCATTATGAATACAAGGAAAGTAAAAATAAAATATTAATTAGCTAAAAAAATATAAGTGAACCTATTCAATGCGTATTAATTTGCTTTTTGATATTTTGACCCTGTCACTTTGTTTTTTTTAAAGGCCAGTACTTTTTCAAACATTATAAAAGGTTTTAGTCTGAGATTATAGATAAGGAGGAGGAACAATTTGTGATTAATTTAGGGAAAAATGGTAAATATTTTGCCCAAATCTATGTTATTATAAAGAACTAAAATTATATAAAGTCATTTAAAAATATATTCTTTAATTAATACTTAACTTTATGTGTAATGTGTAACGTCACGACTTTTATCCCCATTCGGGGGTAGTCAGAGGCTTGAGTGGCCATACACCACCACATTGCGGAGGTATTAACCAACTCAAAGCCCACGTTTCACCAGATAGTCAGAACCCAACTGTTACGTTGGGTTGGTGGTTGGTTGGTTGGTTGGTGGTGAACCTTGTCGCCGTGTATACAGGAACTGACTATTACCTGATCCCGAGGGACTAACTTAACTTAGGGGATTAACTTTATGTTATTTCAATTTTACATCGCACTGTAATTGAGTGGCTTTAAGAAGGTTGGAACTATTACATTCTCTTTGGTTGGAACGTGGTTCAATAGAAATGTGAAAATAGAACTGGTTTTTTTATTTGACAGAATCGTTGACAGAACAGGCAATATCGTATTTCTACTGTCAGAAATTCGATTTTGCCTGACCTGAAAAGTATCTCATTCTCTTAGCTGCTCAGGCAACTTCAGACCTACTTTCCGCGTATAAGTAATGACTAAATAATAATTTGTCCTTTCTCTACGAGAGAAGCGGAATTTATTGTCTGGAGTCATAGAGGAAAGCAGATCGAGACAGTCAGAGAGTAAAAATATATTTGAGTGTAAAACTTGTTTAATAAACACGCTAACCATAGACGTATTGAGCGCATGCGCGCTCGACCAAAATATATCTATGACGCTAACCGTAAAGTCCCAAAGGAAAAGACGCTTATATTATGATTCCGAAGAATTAATTGCATTTCCAGTAATCAAAGATAATTGTGTTGTGCACTATTTGGTTCTACGGTAATCAAACCCGTAACTAGCTGGTGCAGTGAGTCCAGCCGGCAATGCTAACACTGGACAAGGCTGTGTGTTTTGTAGAAAATATCTTGTTACAGCCAACCCCTCTCCGACTACTTGGTCAGTTGCCAGCAGCGTACAAATGAATTACTTTCGTCGACGTTACATACAAAGCTTTTATTCTATTATTGCGGTTTCCGTTCTATTCATTTATTGCCCATTTCAGCCCCCACAATTACCGTTCATTTTAAACTAAATTCAGTTTTGTTACTCAGAGGAAATGAATAAAACCCTAGATGTATTTTGATAGTACTTCCCAGCAGAATATATAAAACTCTTAGTTCATGAGTAATAATGTAGGTATAGAAAGCTCTCATGAAAAAACATTGCGGAAGGTAGCTAGCAATCAACGTGACGATATCAATCCTTGTCAGATACACCCGCTGAAATGGATATTCCCTGAAAAATAAGTCATTGTTTTCAGATCACAAAGGGAATATTGCTCAACGAAATAGGTATAATAATATGGATGTTAAAGAATAAACTCACAATTTTGAAAATAGCAATGGTTTAGGATAAGGACGTGTAAGAACTTTTCTTCGAAAAACATCTAAAACTCGAGAAATGGAAAGCTGAGAACCACAGCTTGGTAATGCACTACTTTTTGGGGATTAAAAATTAATATTCTTCAAGTGTGCCTCTCATATAATTACCCGTCCCTTTCTCGCTCGCATATAGTAGACTCGTATAAAGTAGACTCCATCACTCGCGAGAGCTAAATTCTAATCTCTTCCAATTTCCCGTTTCCCGTTTCCGGGTATATACGCTCTGAGACGAAGTTAAATACGTCTCTGGAGGCTTATGTGGATTTTCCATTACATGTGTTTCTTGCCGCTTTAGTTTTATATAAAAAGTAGTAAAGACATTTTATCGATATTAATCAGTAGGTAAATATAGAAGAAAAAACCGGCCAAGGACGTGTCGGACTCGCACATAAAGGGTTCCGTAGCACCGTAGAATAAAAACGTCAAAAATATCAAGTTTCATGTATGGGGACCCCTTTATTTTTAAATTGTATTTTATTTTTAGTATTTGTTGTTGTAGCGACAACAGAAATACACATTCTGTGAAAAATTCAAGTCTCTAGCTATAACGGTTCGTAAGATACAGCCAGCTGACAGACAGACAGACGGACGGACAGACAGACGGACGGACAGCGTAGGCTTAGTAATAGGGTCCCGTTGGCACCCTTTGGGTACGGAACCCTAAAAAACACTAAAACATAATACATATTCATAGTCTCATCAAAAACAATCTGAGAACTCGATCAAAGTATTGGTTGATGACCCGCGGTGAGTAGCGTTCACGATAACAACGCCATTCAGGCGCGATTTACGGCTGAAAAATTGTTCCGCCCAACGCTCGTAAACAGTTTCATTTTTTATGGTGATAGGGAGACAAACTGGAGGAATGACTACGTTGGTTTATAACTTAAAAATAACATTAATTCGTTCGGATCCACACTTATATGCTTGAGCAATGTTTGTACTGTAAATGTTTGAACACAAATAAAATTTGTATTATAGCATACATTTGTATGGTATAATTGTTATGTTTATAATAAATATTCTACAAAAAAAAACCGGTCAAATAGTGCTTTGACGTAACGAGATGCCAAGAACTGGACCTTTAGCTCACTGTGGTGCACTCTAGTTTTAAAACTCTGCTTAGATATTTATATAAGCTATCTCCGTTTACTTTTTAGTCCAATAACATTAAGGTTTAATATGATATGATGAAAGTTTGAATGAACGAAAAGATGCAGCATCATATTATTTCCACTGTATAATATAAAAAATCCGGGTCGTGAAAGTTCATGGCTAACGGTTACATTACCGGGTAATCTCTTGCGAACGGCGACAGACTCTTTTATAACGATTCAGAAGATGTAGAGAAGTTGATTGAAGATATATAAATAAAACAAATTTAGGAAATTTAGCAATTTAAAGTAAGACAGAAGAGGCCTATATTGCAAAAAATTTCTTCAAATTCCAGCGAGAGGTTCTAAATGCTACAAAACATAGTAAGGGTACTCAAAATGCTGTTACCATCATCAGTATTCGAGTGTTAATCCAGGAAATGGCCGCCGTATTACAACTCGACCTTACTACTTGTTGGCCGTTCAAGTAAGATGGAAGTAGCGGACCTGAATGTCAATGATCTTATCCCATGACCTTTAAAATAAGACCTTGAGTCTTCTATACCGAACATTTCTGTTCGAATGTTTTTCTCACAAGTCCTTGCTCTCCTTGATTTGTTGTCGCAGCTAGTAGACGTGACTACATCCAGCAGGGCTATTACGTATCTCAGTTGACAACTGGCTTCGGTTGTTCACCGAACTTTGATGGTAAATTAGAATGACATAACATTGGTATTACGTATTTCTTGCAGGGCTAACCTAACCTAAAGTCACTGTACCTTGATATTCATTCACCGAAATACGTAATACCAATGTTATGTCATTCTAATTTACCATCAAAGTTCGGTAAACAACCGAAGCCAGTTATCAACTGAGATACGTAATAGCCCTGCAGGTCATCAAAAGCGATTCCAGGGTCAGAAGATTTTTTTTAATTCTAGTTATCAAGTATCTATCCAAATCAATAGTAAGAAAGATTTGGGGATAAGTCCAAATGGTCGATATGGATTAAATTCAACTAATAAAGGTTGTAACATAAAATACCTATCGTCAAATAGTCAAAAAAGAGGTCAAGATGAACAACACGCAATTTAATCCGTACGTTAAAATAAAGCTGCAACCATACAATAAGAAATAACCTTCCTTCTACTGGAATGCGAACTAAAGGAAAACTTACAAAAGGCTAACCCAGACATAGATCTCCTTAAAGACTAGAGTAGAATACATTATTGGCATAAGTGGGTAATACCGAGTTCTTTGCTGGCTGGTGGGATTCGTGTCACTTGTTTGATGGAACTTAATGTAGGTTATACATAGAGTTAGTTTTGTTCCTTTTGGAGACTATAAATTATCTGATTATTTCAGAGCCATCCATAAATTACGTCACACGATATTCATGATTTTTTGACCCCTCCCCCCCTCCTTACGGCTTCTCACATTTTTGAGACTTCCCCCCTCCGTATTCACATATTTTTTTCAATTTTGAGAAATTTTTAAAAATATTCGTTAACAGTTCAAGTTTCGGTTTTAATACTTACATAAATTAAATTTTTAAATGTGACATCACGAAACTTAGGACCCCTCCCACCCCTTGTCACACAATATCACATTTCGTCGACCCCCTCCCCCCTTTACGTGTGACGTAATTTATAGATGGCCCCTAATATATAAGTAGTATATTTTTATGCTCCGGGGGGTTCTTGTTCAACTTTCCTACACATTTTCCTTTAATGCTATACAAACTTAGAGTGGAAGGAGTTAATTGGACCAACTGCGTGACGTCACAGGGTGTCATGTGATACGTGTGGCGAAGGACCGTAACCTATAGTATTTACAACACAAACAATATTTTCATTGTTCGTTCATGTAAAGTAATAAGCATTGCACCAGCGCTTGTGCGCACTGAACAAATGTTAAATGAATGGATAATAACATTGCTAACAGCCCTCCCGAAGATCGACTGTTAAAATTAAGAACTAGTTTACAATACGTAAATGACCAGAACAGACCAGCTAGAGCCCAGACTCTACCTACTAGTTGCTGTGCTAAACGGTTCGTATTCTAACTTTCTCACCCATATTTTCTATGTGCATATTTATATCTTCACACATTGGCATAAGCGTAACACATTTGCAGTTCATTAAAATGTTCTTCATTAGCTAAAAGCTGTGTAATGGCGTACTCATCAATCATTGGCTCCACCAACTTCGCCCTCCCCATCAATATTAATTTCAACTCTTCTTCTATATATTCCTTGAACTCAACATACTAATAGCCCATCTTTTTTAGTTAGCTTCTGTGAAAGCCCCTAGCGCTGTGTGGTTTTTCTAGGATCCTCTATTAAGTACTGTAAAAGCATTTTAAGATTCTATTGTAAAACCTTTTAATACCGTTAAGTCAAATACCTCCACAGATCATCTCTGAGATAATAATAATAATAATATCCTGGGACATTTTTTACACACGGCTACCTGATCCCAAACTAAGCAGAGCTTGTACTATGGAAACCAGATAACTGATATTACTACATATACTATTTTTTTATTTGTAAATACATACTTAATATACATATACACCCAGACTCGGGACATACAGACATGTTCACGCACACAAATGCATGTCCCGGGTAGGAATCGAACCTACGACCTGCAGCGTGAAAGGCGCCTCCACGGGCCCGTCAAAGAGATCATTTTATTTACATGGCTAGTACAGTATAGAGTAGTGTAGTGTAGTGCAGTGCAGTGTAGTGCAGTGCAGAGCAGTGTAGTGCAGTGTAGTAAAGTATAGTATAGTCTAGCTAGTGGTATAGCTCTATTCGTTTTTGTGTTTGGTACTCGGTAATCTTGGTATAAAAAAGAACGGTAGAACAGAAAAATAAATTCATACCTGACTCATGAAATTGTTTTCAATAAAGTGAAAATGGCATACGATTGTGTCCCCGAGCTGCCGAGTCCATCTGATTTGTGTTACGTGACGAAATTCACGGGAAATATATCGACGATAGATTCTTTCAATCTTGGGAATAGATAAGATTGTCTGTAGCAATCATTCACAATAGGTAACGCTCGTCGGTGCATGTTTAATATCTAATAATCAAGTATTATTTAGTGAGAATAAGTATGTGCAGATTTTGGTACCTACCAGCTGTTATGAAGCTAACAAATCTACAATAATTTAAATACGATTACGACTCTTATAAATTAATTCAGGTAGAGTTCCTTAGCCTCGCGGCCTCGCCTTAATGGAATTTGAACAAAATTTCTTGTTATTTTAGCATACTTTTTTTATTTTTATGCAAAAATATGTTGTTATGTTCTACTAAGTTTGAACCTTGGGAAAATTTCTGGATATTTATACAAAGTATAAACAAAACTAAGTATATACGACATCAGAAGCAGTCTAACGTGAATCTTCTTGTAATATTTTCTCAAATGGAACGAATAATTGATAATTTTTTCATAGATATACTTGCTTTGAATGTTCTCTGATCTTCGTATATGAACTGAATATTACACAGTTCATTGAAAAGATCGCAAATTCTCTCGGTAGAGTCATTGTGCACTAATTAGTGGCGGTGAAATTCATTAATGCCAGAAACTAGCGTAGAACATGTGAATGCTAGAGAAGATACCCCGTATTACACCCTCAGCTTAGAAATCAATCTTGGTTTTAAACTTTAGAATTTACGTTTTTATTTTCACACATTTATGCTTCCATCGAACTGGAAATTGATGCAAATTCAATTTTAAAACTGGATATTAGCTATAACTTAGGCCATAAATCGCAACGCCAGGCGTCATCGCTACGTTCCATCCATTTTGCGCTCTTATTTTTAAAACCGTCTGAGATCAAAGAACATTTCGATCTTTTAAAACTTTTAGCATTTTTCTTATAGCAATTTTCGCTCCCAACTGATGGCACATTATTTCGTTTGAAACTTAATTCGGATGGTACTGAATAAATGGATGTTTTAACTGGTTTACTGGTTGGTACATATTTTAGAAAAATATTTCGATTGTACATAGTTTTCTTCCTATGAAACTTACATGTTTAAAATTGTAAGTTTATTAATGATGAAAATAAATAAATAAATATCGCCAGCGTAAGTAACGCTTGAAAATAATTAGTTGTTTTGCAAGTAAAAATATATTTGCGATAATTCCCCAGTGAAAATAGAGCGAAGCTTCAGTTTGCATCACTCTAGTTATTCCCACAAAAGAAATTAATATATATAAAAACACAGCAATACGTGTTTCGTAACATAAAAGCAAAATAAAGTGTAACAGTGCAGGGAGGGACGTGAGCCCCGAGCACAGATCGGCGAGCACAACTAATGACAGACGCGACGACCCTCTCCACACTCCGGCTTATACTATATGTAGCACTTCATAAATATATTGCATTAAAAAATCTAAGAACAACAAATGGTAATCTAGATAATGACAAAACCAATTTCAATAGCTACGTCCAGAAGTGTCACATGCCGCGCGAGGAAAATTTTCCTCGCGGTGTTTGACTTGCCTCACGTGAGGCAAATGCGCGCCCTGCCTCAGCTGAGCACTCACATTTGCCTCGCCTAGTTTGGCAGTCGTGAGACAGAACGATGTCAAACGTGTCAAACTGATTGATCGGGTATACCTTTCCCTGTCTAGAGTGTCAGTTGCCTCGCCATTTGCCTCGCGCGGCATGCGACTGAGGCAAACGTCGTGCTTCGCGAGGCATGTGGGTGAGCAGCCTCGCGCGGCATGTGACACTTCTGGACGTAGCTATTTATAATTTGTTGTTGCTTATAAATTATTATACCTACAACACAAAATAAAAAAAACATAAAATCCCAGTAGATACCTGGTTCATGTTTACAAATCGATTCCATCTGTACTTTCCCTCCGTCCTGGCGGCAGTGTACGCAAGTAATCAGTCGGCTCGGCTGACTTGCTGCCAAAGGGATTCAAAGTGTATTGGAGCACTTTGTTCCTCCGCAATAGACTCACTGTTTTCACATTCAATACGTTTGTAACGGATGTAATTCTAAGCGTATAAAATTTGATTTGTTTTTACTGCTTTTTCATGTGGCTTCACTTTAAGTACATTCTGAGTTTTATGCCCTATTAATTCAGGTAATATAGGGACTATTGGAAGCTCCGAAATTAAGGAAAGCGCTAGTGTTTTAAATACCGCAATAATTTAAAACGGTTTCAGTAAAGTGTGACTTTATCATTTTCACATGTAAACAATATTCTATCACACTGTTTGTGATAAGCTCGGTCATAACATGAAATTGTTTGTTATTCGCGTCATGAGTACCGATATCATTAAGAAGACAAACGCAAATGTCGGGCATAACCCGCAACACGGGAGCGGTGATCAAATTATATTTGATCACCGCTCAGGGTCGCACATCACTCGTCCGGGTAACT
The DNA here is from genome assembly GCA_947859195.1 of Drymonia ruficornis. Taxonomy (NCBI): domain Eukaryota; kingdom Metazoa; phylum Arthropoda; class Insecta; order Lepidoptera; family Notodontidae; genus Drymonia; species Drymonia ruficornis. The sequence continues at coordinate 234,985 of OX401918.1, forward strand.
GTTATTACAAAGGAAAATATTACGTGAAAATATCATTGTGTCGAAATAATTAATTCTGTTTCTAACTGTAACTAAACCGGGCGATATTTATTAATTTAAGTACTATTCATCCACTACCAGTGAGTAGCACATTCAAGTTGCAGATGAAATAGGTATACTTACACCCATGAACCAGTTACTAAGGGGACTGGCCCTAAGCAAGTCGGCCGAGTGGTCGACCTAGTACTAACATCGACATAAAACGAAGCGAGTAGTTCAACTATTTACCGGTAAATAGTAAAATGAAAATGAAAAAACAATGACCACGTTTTGTTTCATACAAATATCTAATAAAGGCACCTCTTTCTTTAGTCTTTACTTCGTGCTTACACCAATGTAAGTCAGTGGTATACAACTTTTCCCATTTATTGTTGGTACATATAATCAGCCACAAAACATCGTCTATAAAATATAACAGCTTCCATGTTTTTTTGTGAACAAACACATCCATATTGTATTCCCGGCGACCTCGCCGTTGATACGGTCCATAAACTGATGATCATCTACTTAACCCAAACAACAAACCCTTTGATATTTTGGTCCTTTTGACCCTCTATTATGAAATAATAAAATGTTTGAAACAGGCTCGTGGGCTTTGGGTAAGAAAAAGGCTTTACTAATCTATCAATTGGGTTTCGTTAAATCCAACAATGTTGTCGACAGTTTAATTGAGAATCGCGTCAACATATTTTTTCTTCAAATTACATTGATTGCTTCATACACTTTTGTATTGAGACTAAAAGGAGATGGGCATTCCTGGGCCGTAATGAATTTAGATATGGCTTAAAAAAAGGTTAAATTTTTCTATTTAAAATTGTAAAAACATCGTCTCAATTCAGTTTCTGGACACTGAGATATCTAAAAAATAAGTAATGTTCCCAAATAAACTGAATATCGATTAAAACTATGCGTAACTAATCGATTAAGGTGAATGAGTTCATGAAATAAAAAACATATAAACGTTAGAACCAGACTATTACTTTAATCTAAGTACTTAAAACATTAGAACTATCATACTAAAATACTAGTTCCAAATAATAAACATTTACATAATAAATATAATCTTAAAATCGACTAACGATTACGCACTGCTCGTTTCGTATCGTTCGTTAGGCTCCAAAGGGCTTGTACCCAGGGCCGTAAAACAAACTAAAAAAAACGTATTGTTTGTTATATCTTACGAGTTTTGAGTGTTTTTTTCCATTTTATTGATATTTCCTCGACCTAACTTGCCCATTTTGTGATGGAAGTGTGTTTATTGTATTTTAAACTTATATCGGACCTTTCGCATATAAAAATCAGCGGTTTACAAAGGTTTTCATACATAACCTCACTTTTACTTAAGTTAAAATGAAACTTATAACTCGGGTCTCAGATTCTTAGAATCCGTAGAATTTTCAGTGATAAGTTTAATAATATATAAGCTAACAATTGACATCACTTTCATCCTTTTACAATCTTGGCCCACTATTGTATGAAACCGTGCCGGTCTCCTTTGCTAGGAAATATAGATTTAAAAAAGTCTTGAAGACAGTGCAACCGCTACATTAGTCGCTTAGCATCACACTTTCATTTGTAAGCCATACATACATCCGACCCACCGCGCCACAGGCTGAAACCCCATGCCAGGGAAATAAGAGACCACGCCAGGGGCATGAGAGACCACGCCAGGGGAATGAGAGAGTATGCTACGGAAATGAGGGTTCATATCAGGAAAATGAAGACTCGAATTTAACGTTTATGATAAGGTTGAAGGATTTATGTATGAATATAAATTATCTAATTTCAGTGCGATATTACTGAGACGTCAAGTCGTTTTACATAATTGGACCATTATAAAAACATTTGAAGGGACAATTTCTTTCATGTAAATAATTAAGGAAATAACTTACCAGGTAATATGTATGTAACGTCTCATAGTTTTATTTATAGTACCTACTTCATTTTATTATGGAAAGCAATAAACGATTATTTGTATAGTATATATAGTTACTAGCTTTTGCCCGCGACTTCGTCCGCGCATAATCTGTCCCACGGGAACATACTATCAGAATAAAATGTATCCTATGTGCTATTCCAGACTATAATCTATCTCTGTGCATTTCACCCGGATCCGTGCAGCCGTTCTGGCGTGATTGAGTAACAAACATCCATCCATCCATCCATCCATCTATCCATCTATCTATCTATCTATCCATTCATCCAAACTTTCACATTTATAATATTAGTGGGATTATAATATCTGGCAGTGTATAGTTTGAACAGTTCGATTGGTATATCATTTTGATTGAATATGATTATATAATTTTAAGCAGTAAGTTAATTAATTTGAACTAGAAGTTACTTTAGTGAGGACTCGAGTGCTGCCGTCAAAGAGCTCGCAACAAATTACTACTCACAATATAATGTTCGGGGCCGTAGTACGCGCCCGTTAATCTGTTTTCTGTTTCTTGATTTTGACACTAATTTACTGCGGAAATGTGTCAGAATTACAAATTCGAAGCCCGACTGAAATATGTTGACGGGTTCGTAATAGGGCTCCAGAAACAAATAAGCACTCGTTGCCAAATGCCCACTAAGTTCGCCCGGTAACAACATCACGATCAACAATTATATAAAGAGGATAAGTACATGAGGACAATCGGAGAAAATAATATAAAAACTCGACTGGGATAAGTATGTAGGTCGCAGACAGTACTCCTCATTACATATTCTAACCTCGTGCGATTCCTCAAAGTATTTTCACTTGATAGAACCTTCACGAGTGGGTGGGGGCCGGAATCACCGAGCCCCATTCATTGCGTGTGCCGCGTCAGCACAGCGATACCAGACCGAAACTTGACTCATTTGAGCTATTGAGGCAAGCTCCTTGAACCGGAAATAGATAAAACATATTTCGGAGAAAGTTTTACCTGAAGTGAACGTGGGTGCAGAGAATCATGACTTAATAACTTGTACACTATGTAATACATATTGTAATAAATATGTAGAGAAATCTTTATTGACTGACTCATCAACGCACAGCCTCAAACTCATATTTATCAAAAATTAACATCTTTAAAATGTACTTTATCAATTCGAGGTAAAGTAGAGTAGGTAAGTAGATTTAGGAGGCAATATAAAATAAAATTCGCGAAATGCGTCACAACCATTGTCCGTTACATCATAAAAGTCGATTAGAGTGGCCGATCTCAAAATAATATTAGGATTTATGTAGTCTAGGTACTTCACGTTCATAACACATTGTACATATTTTATAACCGATTTAATAAGTGCTCGTTACAAATCTTACGATCACCATTAGATTATATATATCTCACTGCAAAGTTTTTAATGGGATATGTAACCCTCGATAAACAAAGTTGTACACATTACTTTAAATTTAATACACAAAGAGAAGTACCTACCTAGTTATTTATTTAAACTAAATTTTGCTATCACGTTAAAGTATCTAGGATAACATAAAATATAGACAGAATTACTGCCAACAGTAATTGCCTCTTTAATAAACAAAACTTAAATTGTCGCTCTTGTGATTTGTAACGATATAAGTTTGTATTTGTAAACATGACTAATTGGAATTGCTGTTAATACGCGATGACAGATAGCTTTTGTAGTCTTGATGTAAATTTTAACATAATATTTAGAGGTAGGTACATTTACTAAATAAGTTATCATAATTATATAGAACTCCGTGGGTCTACCTACCGTGGGTTATGTAAGCAATTGAGATAGCCAGACGGAACTTTTACTTCGATGAAATTTCTGCGACGAATAATTAAGCTATCTTTGAGCATTCACTGCCAGCATTCGCAATAACGATAACTGAATTGCCTTCATTTAATACCAACAATAATATCGAGTAACGATGCCGCAATAACCGTTACGACGCGTCTCTGTAACGTGATCACCACAAAAACGTTTTCCAAGGAACTTTATAATGGTATTTTAACGAGAGGACAAAAATATGCCTCAAAGGAAGTTTTTGATGCCGCTTGTACCCTGGATATCGGGTATTCACCACATTTTGGTCCTGTGACTGGAATTTTGCTGACGCAGCAGGGAATTAGGCAACCCGTATTGAACGGGACCATCTGATACTGTAGCCCTCAGTTGAATAGTTAATGCTCGGAAAAGGGCAATTATTGGAGCGATTGAAACTCTTTGACGGGGGACGGAATTCGAAGGCGTGATAAAAAGTAGATTATTTTCTACCTTCGTTCTGTCTTTAAATTAGTGAAATATTTCCTTTATTTTACTGTTTCCTTGCTCCGGCAGTAATACCTAAAGAATGGCGTTTTTCGAATAGCTACTTCGTACTACTCTCGTAATATTTTGATGAATGTTAATTACATATGGTCATAAATACTTGTAACAGTTAGTTTTAACTTCTAGTAGTGTAGTGTGTCGTCAGCCATACTGGCTGCAAACTGACTAAAAACTCTATAAATTTGGGGGAAAAACTTTTTATTTTATTTATTATTCAGACATCTTCAAAAATTATTTAAAAAAAAAACAAAATCAAAGCATTTATTTTGTTTAGGCCTACGAAGGCACTTCCAAATTGTCATTTTACATTTTTTTTTCCTTAAATTTTACCGCCGGATCGGAAACGCGGCCCCGACTGAGAAGATCAGTCATTCAGTCATAATTAAGTAATGCCACCTATAATTTCATCACAAAATTAAAAAGGGACTCCTGAAACTAAGGTCATTTCTCCCTTTCTTTGTGTAGAAACATTTTAAGCGTGGTTGCGGTTACTGGAAAATTCCACTAGATGGCATTCGCCTAAACAAGTTATGATAATTCCGGAAAATTTCGACAGGTGACGTCATTTTCAATCGGTAGGTTACCATTTTCACTTTGCCGGTACTTAATTTTCATGTTACGTTTTTGTATCATGTATCTGAAGATAGGTGGAGACATATTATACTTACAGTAGAAAATACGGTCCTACTTAAAACTAATTAAACATTCACAAACAACAACCAACTGTAAACCAGCAAAACTCAACTCCAGACACAAAGAGGATTAAAACTTAAAGAGTGAATTCGAAGTCAGGCAAGTCATGTTCCCAGTTCTCAAGCAGTGCAGTGCTGAGAACTGCCCCCGGCACAGAAGTCGTGGCTCCAACTTTTAATTGAATTAATATCTTAATTCGCACGCCGACGATAATCCCTGAACTAAATTCTCATACGATATTTTCTTGAGATATCTTATGGTACTGGTGATAGAGCCAAGCTGTTGCCAATGGACTGCAGCTCATATTATGGGCTGGCTTGACCGGGGCAGTACTACCCTTTCACAGAAAATCGGCAAAAAGTAGCTATTTACAGAGCTGCGTTTCGTAGGATGAGTGAGATCGTGAGGATGAGGATCTGGAAGCCCAACCCCCCTGCCCCTTCTCCTCCCTTCGTCCCACTCCCCTTCAGATCGGCATCGTGCGAGCGATGCCATTGGCATTTCAAGCTTCTATAGGCTACGGTAACTGCTTAACATCAGGCGGGCCGTACGCTAGTTTGCCACTAGTGAGTGACGTAAAAAAGTGGTCTAATATAGTTACAAAATTAAAATCGATTACAGAGTTCCCGTTATGGTAGGAAATGTTAAAGCAACAATAAAAATTAAAATGCTGATGTTTTGCCTCCGAAAAACTGTAAGCCAACCCGTAGCGTAATTATTCAAAATAACTTAACAGTTATTTTTACTTGACTAAACATTAAGTAAAAAATAAAAACCGACTTCAAAAAAACCTGGAGCACTAAAAAGCCTGAAATAATATTTCTATTACCACCACTGCCTATCCCTTCGGGAAAATCAGGCGTGATTATGTGTTATCGAGTATTTGGGGTCGGTGCCAATCTATCTTCTTACTTTTATAGTAGGTAGACTCGGCATACCAAGATTGGCACCGACTCCAAATACTCGATAACACATCATCACGCCTGATTTTCCCGAAGGGATAGGCAGTGGTGGTAATAGAAATATTATTTCAGGCTTTTTAGTGCTCCAGGTTTTTTTGAAGTCGGTTTTTATTTTTTTATAAAAATAATTTTATTTCATGATTTTTAGTGGCGCCATACAAACTTTATCACCCCAAATGACCCCTTTGGGGGGTGACTTTTCCAAGATTCCAAAACAAAAGTTTCTTAGTTTATTATATGGAGTATACATACTAAGTTTCAAGTCAATCGGACACAAATATATTTTTCTACCGTACTTCTACCCCTAGTTTCCCCCTTTGGGGGTAGATTTCCGAAATGATTTTTTTATGGGACCAAAACAACTTAGTCACCTACCAAATAACAGTTTAAAAAGAAAAATTGGTTCATAAACGTTAGAGATAAACGGTAACTCTCCATGCAAACTTCAACACCTCGTTTTACCCCTTTGGGGGGGGATTTTTCTAAAATCCTGAAACATGAGTTTCATTATTTCTTATGCAAAATATACATATTAAGTTTCAAGTCAATCGGACAAAAAATTTTTTATGGGACCAACTTGGAGCTACGATCTACCGAACAGCAAAATAATTTTTCAAATCGGTTCATAAATGCCGGAGAAATCGGTGAACATACATAAAAAAAAAAAAAAAAACATACATACAGCCGAACATAGAACCTCCTCCTTTTTTGAAGTCGGTTAAAAAGAAGTGTAAAGTTAGTTAGTTGCTCATGTTGTTGCTGTCCCTCCAATACAGATGTTAATTAAATATCCAAAACAATACGCAACTACGAAGGAATTCGTTACGATCGCACGTAATTAGTTGTGTTCCCCGGAGGAGTCCTCTAATTGGGCCGAGCGAAATGATTGCCAATTTATTCATTGAATTTTTTATTAGCCCCAATTTATGGAATGTATAATTAATTCAATTACGAATATTTAATATTCGAGCTTACGTAATGCTCTGATTACGTTTTATTGATTTTAATTAGGAACGTTTGGACACTGTTGACTATTACCTTCATCATGATCATCATCATCATAATAATAATACGTGAAGCAAAAAGTATGCACCCCTTTTTACGAAAATTACGCGGACGGAGGAGTATGAAATTTGGCACAGTAAAAGTTTACATGGAGAAGGAGTGGACAAACCTAATATTTTAATATAAAATGCATTGGAAATAAGTACATTCAATTAATAAAAGAAAACATTACACACACTAACTTCGTTTCACATACACACAAATATACCTATACTGACGTAGATTGTGTATTAGTTTTTTGGTATTTTGACACTGTCCTGTAACCTGACCTGAAGCGCTAGACAAGTTGTCACAACAAACAAAAACAACTTGTCTAGGGGGGATGAAGGGCTAGCCAAGTGGCATGAACGCTAATCGAATAGAATAGAATAGACTTCACAATGTATGGAAATGTCAAACGTTGCTATGTAGATCAAAAACAAGTTGCTATGTAAATCACGTGACTTATGTCATTTCTATACATGAAGCGTAGCGACTTGAACGAACGCTTGTAGACGTCAGCCACTTGTCTAGCCCTTCTGTAATGTTATAAACAAGCACCTTAATCCCACTAATATTATAAATGTGAACGTTTGGATGGATGTATGGATGGATGTTTGTTACTCAATCACGCCAGAACGGCTGAACGGATCTGGATGAAATTTGGCACAGAGATAGATAATAGTCTGGAATAGCTCATAGGCTACTTTTTTAAAATTATGCGTGGACGATGTCGCGGGCGGAAGCTAGTAACCCATAAATCATCCATTATGGAGCACTCCAACTAGCAAAATATATCCATAAAAGTTGTCGTATTAATTTATACGAAATAAGAGGCCGTAAATAATTATTAATTAAAATATATTTGACACCAACATAAATAGTTTTTAGACATTGTTATAAAACCACAGAGTAGATACCGAACACCAAAGAGCGAGATCACGCCTCGGATGCGTTCCTAATTATATTAATCTGCGTTCTCACAAAAGTGTAACCCATAAAAATGATTCATAGCTGCTTTCGATCTGAACGAACTTGGGAAATAAACAAAGGTTTTTTTTTTTAATACTGTATTTCAGAAGTTTTTATTGCCGCCATCTTATTAAGGGTGTTATAAACGGTTTAATGATAGACTTAAGTTTTAAGTACAGCTTTTAGAACCTTTTAGATAAAGTGTAAGCTAAGTAATAAACTAATGGAGGCATGTGGTCTGTTTTGGCAAAATTAACTTCTGTGGAGATCAACATATTATGGTCTGATTTTTAATTAGACGAAGTAAACTGACAGATGCTAATGTCACTTTTCGATATAAATAGAACAAATAAGGTTCAAATTCATAGAACAGTGACATTTTTAGCTGTCAGTTTGCTTCGTCTAATTAAAAATCAGACTATAGGTCCCTACACCTCTTCTGTGAAGGACCTTTGGTATACTACCTATTATTCATATATTCCGTACATCTTCAACAAGATTTCCGTTTTATTCAACTACATCATCGCTAACAAGACAAGAACCTGCGAAAAAGAAGTTTATTTTTTCGCCATTTCTAGCGGGATTCTAGGTAGGTATTACATAGCAGTAGTGCGGCGACCGAGATGTGATACGTGACTTATGTGCTAAACTAGCTCATCGCAGCTGCTCCGCATCCAGCTACGAGTAGCTTTGGAGTTCCCTGGTATCGTAAATATATTTAAGAGGATATTTTATTTAAATACGACTGGCGTGGCGACTGGCGACGTGGCGACTGTAGCCTAGGGGTGAACAGCTTGGGCTAGCAATCAGAAGGTCTCAGGTTCGATCCCCGGTGGGGCATGCACCAATGGATGCATTTTCATCTATGTGCATAATTTACAGTTCGCTGACGGTGAGGGAAAACATCGTGAGGAAACCTACCTATCCCTCGGGATTAGGTAATTGTCAGTTCCTGTATACACGGCGACAAGGTTCACCATCTGTCACGTTGGGTTCTGACTATCTGGTGAAACGTGGGCTTTGGAGTTGGTTAATACGTCCACAATGTGGTGGTGTATGGCCACTCAAGCCTCTGACTACCCCCGAATGGGGATAAAAGTCGTGACGTTACATTTTTTTTTATTTAAATAGAGCAGATGTCCGGATACGAATGTGCCATAATATAAATCAAATCGATGGCGGGCACTTTTAACCCCACTGTTAGTCCTATTTTGACCGATCTCGAAGTATTACCCTAGTAGTACCCTTGCCCATATTATCCTGCTGTTTGTACTAATTCCACTAGCTCTACCACTAGATGAGCATTCGCTATTTTATCATCTTATCATTCACAATTTTTGTACCTTTGACTACAGACATAGATATATATTGGTCTAGATGGATTCGGTTTAGTTGTAAAATGCGGCAACGAATAATGCTCATAAAAATGAGCATACGAGTCCAACTTGACGTAATCTCGTAGCAACCACTCTGTCACACTGATCTGCCGTGTTGACATTTTTCTTTAATTATATTTAGATAGTAAAATGCCGGCCTGCGCCGTAAATTTATGCAGAAACAATTAATCAAACAATAAGAAAGACACTGGGATCACATACAATCAGTAAGTATTGCATAATATCCTAATTTCAACGAAAAATAACACCAACAATTAAAATGGCAAAGAATATAAATTACACCGTTCAGTGATACCGCGTAATAAAACTTAATTTCCCCAAGGTTGCGATTTTTATTTTTCTGCAAATAAATAATTATTTTTATATAAGGTCGTAAGTTATAAATAGATATTTTGCAAGGCACCTTACTAAATGCTGAAGATGATGTATTCACCCTGCCATAAAAAAATAATCGCATGGTATAAATATTTTCGATCGGTTGGTTCAGCTGGTTAGTAGCTTTAAAAATTATTTGGTAACGAGTGATTCAGTCAAAGGAACCCAACATTTTTTTTTGTGGTAGGTATCATAGAGAACATAGAGGGAAGAGTTGTTCTTTTTTAAAAACTTTTATTTTTTAATTAATGGCCTCTTTCCATACGGACCCAATGTGATTCTGTCAATGTCAACGTCTTATTAGATTTATCTATGAAACAACGCGTGACAATTTGCGCGGGTGAAGGGGTCGTTGAGGACAGAGATAGGTGGAGGAGGATGGGAGAGACCTATGCCCAGCAGTGGGACGAAATAGATAAATAAAACATGGGAAACTTTTTTTATATTCAGTCTACTAGTAAGTACTTAGTTGCTGTTTTGATGTAAGTAGCTTATAAAATACATAAGTTAACAGTCAAATAAATGTCAAATGGTGAATGAATGTATATGAAAATATTTATTTTCCCACATTTAAATAATCAGGTTTAGTGGAGGGGCGTACATTTTTATCTCTACCTTCATATACATTACATTTGACTGTTCACTTATGTATTTTATAAGCCACTTACGTCAAAACAGCAACTAAGTACTTACTAGTAGACTGTATAAAAAAAAGTTTCCCATTTTTTATTTACCTATTTCGTCCCACTGCTGGGCATAGGTCTCTCCCATCCTCCTCCACCTATCTCTGTCCTCAACGACTCTTTTTCAGTCCTTCTCTAAGGCGTCAAGATCATCGCACCATCTCTTTCTAGGCCTGCCGCAACGCCGTTTTCCATCTTCCGGAACCCACTCGCTTGAAATTTTAGCCCACTTGTCAGGATCCATTCTATTCTATGGCCTGCCCATCTCCTCTTACGTTTGGTAGTATTTGATTCATGGGGTAAAAGTTTAAAAGTTGACCACACTATTTACTCATGCTTGTGTGCGTTGACGCTAATAGTTACACACATTACAATATTGAGATTGCCGCATTCAAGGAGCTATATTTCTTAGGAAGCGCGGAGTCTTCCTAAACACGTCACTGACTACAGATGATAATGTCCTGATGATAACCTATTTGGTCCAGCCGTGAGACACATTCGTCTTCTTCTGTTTGTGTTTTGTGTTTGTTTCTACCTTTTTGTTGTTCTGTCTGTTTATTTATATTTTTTGTTTTATTTAAACTGTGTTGTGTGTCTTTTGTGCTGTGCCAAATAAATGTTTTCTTTCTTTCTTTCTTTGCTACAAATAGTTCAAAAACGATGCTAGCAATGCTATATGACCATGATACGTAATAGTACCAGTTTTGGCCACCTAAAAAGATAAATTGGTCCGACCATGGACAGACACAGAAAGGACATGGTCTAAGCTCAAGCCACATGGCTCAACTAGGCCACTGACGTCATCACAGTAGGCGTAGCTTAAGTCAGTGTGCTGTTAGCGTTCGTCCTGTGCAGCCTGTGCAGCCTGTGCCACCCTCTGTACGTCTCTTTTATCACCCTACACTTAGTGACATCTAGTGTGAAAAAATTAAACTACGTACTAAGCGAGATATAGAACGAAGCGAGTAGTTTTGCTATTGACCGGTAGATTGAAATGGCAAAAAAGGCGTTGTCTACACCCTTTCACCCGTGCCTTCATCCGCGCAAATTGTCTAGCGTCGTTTCATAGGGAAATCCAATAAGAATATCTCTACTGTCTATGTTCTCTGTGAGTCCGACTCTACACTCTACGACGACGGCCACGTGATTTTCACAGAAAAAAATAGTTCATAAATCTTGATTATTCAGAGGGGTTATCCAGAAATTGTATAAACAACACTCCGCATCCTCGAGGTACAGATTTACTGCACTGATGTTGTTACTGCGGTAATATTTACTGCACTATTGTTGGTACTGCGGTAATATTTACTATACTGATGTTAATCTGCGGTGATAATTATCCCGGGACTGGGCGGCGCATTCTAGAGGTGCCATCCATATAATTATGTCACCGTTGTAAATAACTGCGAGAAACATCTTGGCGCCTGAGCTGGCGTTCGATAAGATGCGTCCCACACAAGCAATTACTCGGCAGTCGTATTTCTGACAAATATACTTTTATATAATGTGAGTATTTAGAATACATTATACTTAGTAATTTGTTATTTTCCTTTGACACAGGTTCCTCAGAGTTGGGATTTATTGTCTAATTTTGTGCCTTCAGTAACGAACCAATTTACCTCAAATTATACTCGAGCCTTAATATCACAGGCTTACCTTCTAACTAAGCAATATTTATTTTTCACTCCGCCTCGTGCGGAGAGTGACAGTTGTAAAATGAGTTTTCGAGAGTACAACCCGTTTATGTCAGCGTGCCCGCGCGCCCGCGCTCCTGTCTGCGTGATATACGGCCACCTAGTGTTTGTTTTGACGGCTCAGCAAATTAACACTTCGCTAGCTTACTGAGGATGTGTTTTTATACCTACAGTGCTCGTTTTGGTAACTTATTGCCATAGAAGTAAGTAAAAGTTTTTTTTGGCTTTAGAAAAATGGTAAACTCGTCAGACAATTTTTCAAAGTCGGAGTAAACCAAGGTATTGGAGTTCCCTATGTTAGGTGAGAGTTAGAAAGAATTAGAAGTGGATTAAGAAACTTTTATTCATAAAAAACTCTTTCGAAACTACCTAGTGACTTAGTACCTATTTAATCCCACTCATACAATTTTACTGTTGATAGAGCTATCGTTATTATTTATTTTGGTAGGTAGCTCACGTCTGTCAAACGACTCCATTCACTCAGCTGTGAACGATTTTGCGGCAATTCTAGAATTCTGTCTACGGGACGGATTGTTCGACGTTTAATGACAGGGCTGTCGAAGCGATTCCACGGTTTCACAGTTTGTTGGTACCTACGCACCATGCATTGCTGTGTCATTATGTTGGATGTGTGACTAAACAGCATGGGGTTTGTCCATTTTGCAAAAACCGTTATGATTGAGATACCATTACGAAGAATCGAGTTGCTATTTATAAGTTACAATTGGAAATGACCTACTCTGGATTTGTTTTTCATGTTTAGTAAGCAATGGAATCTATGCCTAAATCTTCTTCTTTGATAAAGATGATGACATCATGACTTTCAATATCAAATATCAAAAAAAGAAATAAGCAGGAGAATGGAAATATATTCAAATCAGTTTCTTAAAATACACTTATTAAAAACAAAAACTGGAGATCACCATTTTAAGACATTGCTAATTCAAATCACCTGGCGCTGGTCGGCATGTGACATAGTATTGGCGTCATTATAATACACCTGCTGGGCTGTAGCTGTTGTTAGCGTTAATATGCAATGATGGCACGTATTCTAATGTAATTCAGCTGGCCAATTATCTAGCTTCCATGATGACTCATAGGTTATTATCTTCATTTTAATCAAAACAGATACCTAACTTATTATAAGGAATATAAAGTCCGTCTTACTTAAGGATATAAGGTGAATAATTATTATGGAATACACCGATAGCGATGAAAATAATATGTTCTAAGTAATATCCCTAATAGGGCCCAACCAAACATTCCGGGGATGAAGGCGCGTCCACCCGGCACCGGCAGCCCTGTGCGTAACGGTGCGGCGCGGATCTAGGCTCAACAATAAAGGCCCAAAAGCTTTTAGCAGATAAAGTGAGAATCTCTCCGACTTTCGAGCGATATTTTTTTTAATGTTTTTTGTATCTTAAAATAAATACAGGTTGGTCCGTAAACTAAATAGTTTAGAGACTTATTGCTTACTTAACATTCAGATACTTGTGGTAATCACATCTCTTTATTCGACGCACTTGTAAGACTACCTACCCTAGCTAAATTTAAGTACCCTGTAGTGATAAATAGAAATTCAAGATTTGTCGGACTACGACAAAAAAACAATACATAGTGCAGCATCTAGAAACTCCCATAAAGAAACCCAAAGATACCCAAGAATGAGGGCGACACGTAAATGACCAAACTGGTTTGTCCTGCTAAAAGGAGTCCATGGACATAGTACGACTCAGTCGCTCGCGGAAAATAAAGTTGAAAACATGTCGGTATCGCTAATACGGCTCATCTTTTGGCAAATGATGCCTTCTTATGTATTCAATAAAAACTATCGAATTAGGATTGCGGTAACAGATGTGTGAATCAGCTGTATGAAGTGGTGCGCTGAGCACAAGTTTGTGTTTGCGATATTAGAAGGCACCATATCTGCTAAAATAATACATCAATGAATAAACCACATAATTTCAGTTCCGCAAACATTACATAGTTCCCTAGTAAAAGGCAAAATTGTGTGTAGTTTACACTACAGCTCGCCAAGTGGTGTTCAATTCGGCGCATATATCTTCCACAGAGCTTTGCATAAACTAGCAGTATATCACACTCCTACGACACCATCCTGTGAAATGAAAACGGTATCGTGTTTCTGCTGTTGATTGTTTAATACCGCTGTTTGGACTTTTTTTTTCAATTCAATTTAATTTATTGTGTATCATAGGTAAGTACAGAGGTGAACATGGTTACTTAAAATATTAAGCTCTCTATGAACTGCATATACGGCGTACAATTGTTGCTTGCCTACCTAATCAAATAATAATAATGATAGTAAATGTGATAATAAACTAGAAAAGTCACATTGAATTTTTGAAAGAAATTATAATGTTACTCCCCTAACGTAACTAAATAAAAATAAGCTTTTCACCAATCATGTAAGTCGATTATTCCGATGTGTTGGTTCCACACCACCCCAAGTATTCATATTAATCAATGACCCCGAATGTAATGTATCTCGTAATCTAACGGCATTTGTTCGCTATGCTTAAAAAAATTACATTATGGATACCGTTCGCTAGGGAAGTTGTTGAATTTGCCATACAATATCACAAATACCCGAACTATAAAGCATACGGATAGCTTACGAGAAAATTTACAGTTGGTGTACCTAATGACACTACGAGTCTGGCAGTCGATTAATAATCCAAGAAAGAAATCAAGGAACGTCTGTCCACAATTTTTTTGAGTTGAGTAAATATATTTGAAATTTTTGGTAAGAACACCACAAAACATAATAGCAGGCGTTTATCGTATAATCAGCATGAACAAAATATCTATCTAGAATCTACGTAAATGGTAACCGTGGACCGAAGGTTCGTGCATTGAACTAATCATCTTTATTACTAGTGATAAGAGTCATAAATGAATAAGAAGTTTGCAAGATGGACTTGAAGAGCTCCATATTGAAGACCACGAGACCGTATCCGGTGACGATGAGCCTCTCCTGCGCCCGCGCTATCATGAACACCAGCAGCCTGGTGGCGGCAGGGTCTGCCCACCACTCCCACTCCACGCAGTATAGCTCGTCGGGTATCTCCTCTCCCACCTGCAATAACATTAAGGAAATGTATGACAGCGTATCGTTGAGCAATGATATACCTTCCAGGGGGCTTACCACGAACTCTTATTGCGATTCAATTATAGGAACGTTTTAACGTTTCAGCGACTTATTGTGCAATGACGTACCTTATTGTCATGACAATAAGAAACGTCATTGCACAAAAATTCGCTGAAACGTTAAAACAAAACTGCTATAAGAGGTGGTGGTAAGCCCCCAGGAAATAAAAACCTTTTTAAACTCAACCCCAGACTCAAAGAGAGTCAGATTACATACCACGCAGATTTTACATTTATTTCCAAAGCCCGTCTGGAGATGGATGTATTACTGGCTTTTTAATTGAAACAAATCAACCGGCAGATATCAGTAGTTTGATAAATTAAAAGGAGGTACATACCTTGGTCAGTGAGCTTGCATAGTGACAAGGCAGATAAATGTGTAAAACACCGAACAACCCAAACATCGTGTATTTGGGCTCAATTCGCTTCAGCAGATAAATTTGGTACAAATTGAACGATATCATTGAAGATGTCAGCATGAAAACAGCGAACAGCCAAGGACCGTACACATCCTGCAGTTGCATGTAGAAGTGCAATGCGTTCTGATGGTCTTTTATTGCCTCCTTCAATTTCTCTCGTAGCTCGAAACGGTTTCTCGCATCTTTGAAAGCTCTATGGACTTTGCGGGTCATCAATTTCAATTTTAGTCGCAGATGTATAGTGGCTATGCAAAATGAACTATCGAAACCGCAATAGTTCGGCACTAGAACGATGCACTGGACGCAGTTGTAAGCAAACATGCATTCGAAAAACGGTGTCTCGCTTTGGATATCCTCAACATACAACAGCTCCATGTCATGTACCATGCGCTTCACAAAGTCATCCGTTTGTATGCTCTCAATACTCATTAGGATCCCGGCATATACTGGAAACTGAGCACTTAGTACTGTAGGAAGGAGCAGCCAAGTTATTTCTACAACTTTTGCCATTTTTATATGATCTGTGTATATTTCCTGATAGTCGTCATCAAGGTCATTAGCACTGATTAGATCTTCTGAGATGATATCCAACAATGCAGCAAATTTATGAGTAGCGTAGATAACGTAATAGGTTTTGATGAAGAAAAGAACGAGTACCACAGCCAGCGTCATGTTTCTGGAGAAGTTGTAAATGTCTAAGGTGTACAGACATTTGAAGGTGTAAGTGGTGAACCAGAACAACTGCCCGCCATTGAAGGCGATGATCAGTGTGATTATGACAGCTCTCTTGACTGCATTACTCCTGTTTGGGTAGATAAATGCGATAGCGAGTGAGAAAGCGCACAATTTGAAGGTTTCATTGAAACTTTTGAATTTATTTTCTTGATGAACTTCGTTTTTTATTACCATTTTTGGTCTGATACCTTTCAATCTAATGGTAAACGGGTTATAGCGTTATTTATTGCAGCTGCATTAAGTAATAAGTCCGCGTATTAAAGGTAATCGCTTCGGAAATTATTGAGCAATTTATTACTTCTAAATCACTAAGCAGTACTGTATAATTTAGAAAAATATTTCCAGTAGAGTGTTAAAATTATAGGTGGCGTTTGAATATCTACGAAGAAAAAATAATACATGTTCCAGTTTTTATCACACTTTCATTATAAAAAGATAGATATAACTTAGTGAAATTATTTCAAACTTTTCTACCACACGAGTTATGGACCTGTTGTAAAACACGGAAGTCCACTCGCTGAACGCGCTGGAGAACTCCGTATATCAGGATTATAATAACTTACAGTAACATAGCGAGACCTAGCGAAGAATAAATGCATGAGGCTTTATCTTATAGGATATTGTTTTGACAGGTCGGGTTTGATTAGGCTTTTCAATAAAGTTCTATTGAGTACAGGTACAAACGACTCGTGAAAAAATATTTTAGAGTTTCAACCTTTAGTTCAATCGTGTGGCCGTGTGGCCTTTAGGTAGGGAAGTATGTACCCTTTTTCCACCAACGTCGTTGAACGAATCAATCATTCCACTCTTTACTAAACCGCTGTTATAAACACCACAGAGCACACGCGATGTTTTTAGCGAGAGGCTAGAGCTGTGGAGTCGACATTTTACCAACATACCGCCTACCGCTTGCATCAGGGGGAGGCTTATGGTGCCGTTATTCAACTGGGTATGGAACAGTTACATTGTAGCTTGCAACGGAACGTAATGAATCGGTAGTAAAACTGCGGAAACAATGGCGTGTGCTGTAAATATGAGCGCGAGAACTCGAGTAGTAGGTAGGTAGACATTTTGGTAAGATGATTTATGTTCAACGGTGTTGTATATACAATATAGTGAGGAGAGTATAATGTTATATCATGTAGTTAATTATGTTAAAATTTCAATGAACGAACATAATGTTTGATAGTGCCAAGGGGCATTTTGTGTTAAGTGTAACATTAGTGTTGTCCTCTTAAGAGCACTTGAGATTGTCCAATATTTGTATATTCTTACTTGTATGTTGCTAGTAGGTATTCCACAAAAATCTCGTCCTGATTTTACTTAATTTCATAATTTATCTATAATGAAAAGTTCCTAGTTTGATTGTCACCCTGGTCATTTAAAATTATAACGTAAGTCCATTCAGCAACCATTTATTTAGCCAACTAATGGAGTGGCTAACTGGAATTCTAGTACTGTGGAAACTTCACATCGCTGTTTTACCGTTTATGAATTATACAAAGTAAGTAAAATTAAATAAATTTTATTTTAATAATTTATTTGTACAATTTGTTTTTCTCTACACCTTGAAGGCCTTCATCATGAATAATATTTTACAATAAATTATTTACATAAATATCATGATAACTCTTTTACGAAACTCTTTGATTGTCATTTAATCCTGGTTGGATTATTTTCAGTATAAGGAAAAATTCAGTTTAATACATTGAACGGTGATACTCAAACTACTCAAATCCGAGGGCTGTTTAATTTCAACACCACAAACTAAAATAAAAGTTAACGATGTCTCAGCACTTGTTTGTGTAACGTTTGAGTTCTAAGCCGTAAGTCCGCCGTATACTGAGTTATTTAAATAACCAATACTGGTTCCATTTTATACGGAATCATGGCTGACTGATGCCCAGATCACTGATTTTACTACACTAAGAATATCGTTTTCAAAACAGCTCCATGTTTCAAAATAACAATAGGTACTGGGACCCCATTGTACGGGGCAACATAAAATGCCCGCATAAAAGTTAAGTTATGACTAGTTATGGCCAAAGAATTATAATTTAAATGTATCAAAATTTATGTTCGCCTTCTGTCTGTTTTATACTTGGCTTCTTTTCACTCTTCTCTTTCTTCTCACCGAATTCTGTAAATAAAAATATGAAATGTAAGTGTCAAAATTTGTACAGCGCCTTTACTGGCCACCTGAAGAATTATATTGAGGTTGACACCACTAGCGACCCTCAGCCAACGCTCATGGTAAAGCTACAATTGTGCTGGTCACAATAATGATGTTATACAATGAGCAACATGTAATCACCAATATTGTCAGCAGGCTGCGGATCATTCCAGGGCTGTACTTTGCCGGATATGAACAGCAGGTAGAACAGGTTGCTCATGAAGTAGAACGCCACTGAGATGAAGAACACCTTGCGCCATTCCGACGCCTGCGTCTGCAATTACAAGGAATAGCAATCACAACTGCAGCATTGACAGCTATAGACATACTGATAAGTAAATGAAAAATAGTAATACCAAATATTCCACCAAGCCATCTAAGAGCCTGTCAAATGTGACGTCACCCGCACAAGGTGGCGGTGGCAGTTTGCGGAAGGTGTGGCGCCGGGGAAGCCGCATTCTATCCGAGTTTCTAGTTGGCTTGGTGGATACATAGATTTATTATTAGCAGATAAGAAGCTATTGTTTATGGTATACATATTTGATGCAAATATGGACCACATTAACGAAAACATATCTGTCTCATTCTTACTCATGACAATATAGCTATGTAAAACAGTACAGTATATGTCATATATTTCTTTTTTCTGGAAGTTTTTGGTTAGTTCCGTCAGTAAGCCGCCTCCCTGAGGGCCTTTTTGGACCACCATATTGGGTTGTCGGCTATGGTCGGGTCACTATGGTTAGTACTTCATCTGTCATGTCAGCGTCTTAAACAAATTATTTTAAATTTTACGCTGAACTGTGTGTATTTTGGGACTCTTTATTATATTATTTAGGATTATTAAGGAAAAATCAATATAGTTTAGTGTTGCGTTAGGGCATGCAGTTCTGATTCTCTAAAGAATTTCGAAGGATTGACATTTTTCAGGTTAGTTGTGTTATTTTCATATTTAAGTGTATTTATAGTGTGTGAAAATACCTTTCGTGTACATTATATTAATTTTTAATTGAGTTCCCGTCTATAATCGTACTCTCGAATTCATATTTTCAAATAAAATAGAACTAACAAATATTTGCTATGTTTACATAAAAACGTAGTGCTGTTCTTATAAGTTTTGTTTCAAAGTTATCGATACAAATTCTATTCACCTACGCGTTGGGCCGCGCCGTCACCCCGGGGTGACCACAAAGAAATTATTTTTGTTTTGGAAGGTGCGTGACTGCGCCGCCTTAAATTTGCTTTATAATATATGTCATCACTACTCACGAACATAAAGATGCGCGACAGAGATAACAAGTTGATTTATGGATAGTGAACATTTTAAAATTAAATGTGGGATTTGCTAAAACGGTTTAAAGAAGTTAAAATAGAGTTTATTCAAAATCTCCCGATTTCGTAAGATTTTTAGCTGATAAATTTGTCGATTTTTAATTTTACGCTTTTGCTACACTGGGCAGTGGTAGGTAGGGATGATGGCCGTGTATGCATGACGCTCTCCACACGTGCATATTTTCGTGGTAAAGTTGAGGCGCCAACAAGGCCGAGACATTGAAATTCTGGTGGTCTCTAACGTTAAATTGCGAACCCCGAAGAGTTGCCATGTGAAAATGACTTTACTTGAGCAGCAGCGTCACTCTGCACAACCATTTTAGAGAGAAGAGGGTGACTCGCTCCACAGAGCCATAAAATAACATAATAGTCATAAATAAAAACATAATTTTGTACTGCCTACCCCCGATTAACGTGAAATTTGTGCTGCGGTCTCTTTCCCCCCTTCATGACACTTGACTGACCGACTCGTTTGGTACACTCGTCGTCGCGGTGCCTCCTGTGTCTAAAAACCTTAATCGCACGAAATCTACTCAATCCTTTGTGTAATTGTGTTGTGTGAACTGGATAAACCCAAGTGAGTGCTCTAGTGATGTGCCTGCGCAGAAGAACCTGACGATCCAGCCATACCACCCTGGAAATGCACCCGCCTCCACCGTGTCGTTAATGTACACGCTTGACATTGACCTTAGCCTTACAGATTTGTTTCCCCCCTTTTTTGCCTTATTTGATTTAGCCCAGCATAGCTGAACCCACAGATTAGAGAAGTTGACAGATGTAGTCTTGGCAACAAACGAAGTGAAGCCAGGTAGCATTATATGTGTGCGTGACAACTAGGAGCGGCACTAGGGAAACATACATTTGTGTGCGTGTAAAGTTGTGTAGTTATAGGGCGAGATTGTATTCGCTTTTTTGTTTTGTATTTGCTTTGGTGGCTTCACTTTCGTGTTCTATGCGCTCCATCTGTAGCTCCTAAATCTGTGGCTGAACCTACCTAATCAGGACCCAGCACTTTTCCCGCGACATGCTCGAGTATATCGATATGGATACTATCGACTAACTAAAAGTACAACACTTTTTGCTGTGCGCCATTTTGGACGGTCGTGTGCTCGGGTTTGGCTACAGATGACGTCACATAGGGCTCGTCCTTTCTCTCTTAGGTCATTGGGTGGATACTATGATTCCAACCATTGACAGTAGAAAATGTGTTTATGTCACAACTGACGTTACAGCAAATCCCGTCAATCCCGTAACTATGTGTTTACGCCATAGATTTATTATTAGCAGATACGAAGCTATTGTTTATGGTATACATATTTGATGCAAATATGGACCACATTAACGAAAACATATCTGTCTCATTCTTACTCGTGACAATTTAGCTATGTAAAACAGTACAGTATATGTCATATATTTCATTTTTCTGGAAGTTTTTGGTTAGTTCCGTCAGTAAGCCGCCTCCCTGAGGGCCTTTTTGGACCGCCATATTGGGTTGTCGGCTATGGTCGGGTCACTATGGTTAGTACTTCATCTGTCATGTCAGCGTCTTATACAAATTATTTTAAATTTTACGCTGAACTGTGTGTATTTTGTGACTCTTTATTAGATTATTTAGGATTATTAAGGAAAAAGCAATATAGTTTAGTGTTGCGTTAGGGCATGCAGTTCTGATTCCCGAAAGAATTTCGAAGGATTGTCATTTTTCAGATAAGTTGTGTTATTTTCATATTTAAGTGTATTTATAGTGTGTGAAAATACATTTCGTGTACATAATATTAATTTTTAATTGTGTTCTCGTCTATAATCTTACTCTCCAATTCATATTTTCTACTAAAATAGAACTAACAAATATTTGATATGTTTACATAAAAACGTAGTGTTGTTCTTACATGTTTTGTTTCAAAGTTATCGATACAAATTCTATTCACCTACACGTTGGGCCGCGCCGTTACCCCGGGGTGACCGACCACAAATAGATTATTTTTGTTTTGGAAGGTGCGTGACTGCACCGCCTTCAAATTATTTTTTTAGTGTCCGACCGAAGGTTCGGTTTCGGTTTCGGTTTCGGCCAGTTTCGGCTCAAAAATCTAGTTTCGGCACCAGTTTCGATTTCGGCAGAAAACCCACCGAACCTTTCGGCCGCGCCGAAACTCTGCGTTCGTGAATTATCGCGCGTCACTCGGTTGATTTCGGGAGAGTTCGTGTCTCGCGTTGCATCCGCCATCGTCAGCTGTCAGATCGCCGGCCGGTCCGGCGTGATTGTTTTGTGAGTTTAGTGTTATTTCTCGCTTTATTGGCCTTTATTAAGCATTGAAGTTCTTTCCGTTGAGTTATTCACTATGTATGAATGATGAGAATTAAGTATGTAAAAGAAAGAGGTTATAATTATATTCTGTTTGATTCACACATTCATCATTTATTTATTACTTATGTTACGGTACATTTATTTTAGGTTATTTTTGTTGGATGAGGTTTTAAATTACCCAAACAACTATATCTGCGGCCTATTATGATGGCCGGTTTGACATGTGGCAGGGGGAAAGGATGAACCTTATTACAACGGAATAAAATTCATTTCCGCATTCATTTTTTGACGTTCTTATTTTTTTAAACGGCCAGTGTTATTCCGTTATAATAAGGTTCATTTCCTTCCACCCCCCCCCACATGTCAAAGCGGCCATCGTAAAATGCCGCTACTATACCAACTATGATTTAGCTGTGTGACCTTCAGATACATCATTTTTTATTGGTAAAATTATTTGCTGTTGTCCGTATATTTTTGAGAATCGATCTGAACGTGACATACCTATCTACTTAAGTAGAAAATCAAAACGGGGGTTTATTACAATTACGATTGCGACCCTAAATTATAAAAAAATATGAAAATCCCAGAAAAACCCTAAATTACCAACTGCAATGTTAAATTTAGTCTTTAACATGTTGTGATTATAAACGCATTCGAAATACTCAATTAATGAGGACCTTTTTTATAATGTAACTGTTGATTATTGTCAAATTTTTGTTCCCAGAAGTGTTAACATGATTGTTATTTTGTGTTTATTTTAATCAGAGCAGTAATATTAAAAAAAAAAATATATATATATATTTTCACATACTTCAATTATTGTTTTTTATTTCATTTAACACATTCTTACATTTCTAACTGTCAATATAAGGGTATTAAATAAGCCAAATTTCAGTAAACAAAAGATTTCTAACATGTCTGAAAAAGGTTCGGTTTCGGTTTCGGTTTCGGCCGAACCTAAAACAGATGCCGAAGATTCGGTTTCGGTTTCGGTTTCGGCAGAAAATCCTGTTTCGGTCGGACACTATATTTTTTAATTTGTCATCACTACTCAATAACATAAAGATGCGCGACAGAGATAACAAGTTGATTTATGGATAGTGGACATTTAAAAATTAAATGTGGGATTTGCTAAAACGGCTTAAAGAAGTTAAAATAGAGTTTATTCAAAATCTCCCGATTTCGCAAGATTTTTAGCTGATAAATTTGGCGATTTTTAATTTTACGCTTTTGCTACACTGGGCAGTGGTAGGTAGGGATGATGGCCGTGTATGCATGAGGCTCTCCACACGTGCATATTTTCGTGGTAAAGTTGAGGCGCCAACAAGGCCGAGACATTGAAATTCTGGTGGTCTCTAACGTTAAATTGCGAACCCCGAAGAGTTGCCATGTGAAAATGACTTTACTTGAGCAGCAGCGTCACTCTGCAAAACCATTTTAGAGGGAAGAGG
Source organism: Drymonia ruficornis (assembly GCA_947859195.1). Classification (NCBI taxonomy): domain Eukaryota; kingdom Metazoa; phylum Arthropoda; class Insecta; order Lepidoptera; family Notodontidae; genus Drymonia; species Drymonia ruficornis. The sequence continues at coordinate 258,696 of OX401918.1, forward strand.
GTGACTCGCTCCACAGACCCATAAAATAACATAATAGTCATAAATAAAAACATAATTTTGTACTGCCTACCCCCAATTAACGTGATATTTGTGCTGCGGTTTCTTTCCCCCCTTCATGACACTTGACTGACCGACTCGTTTGGTACACTCGTCGTCGCGGTGCCTCCTGTGTCTAAAAACCTTAATCGCACGAAATCTACTCAATCCTTTGTGTAATTGTGATGTGTGAACTGGATAAATCCAAGTGAGTGCTCTAGTGATGTGCCTGCGCAGAAGATCCTGACGATCCAGCCATACCACCCTGGAAATGCACCCGCCTCCATCGTGTCGTTAATGTACACGCTTGACATTGACCTGAGCCTTGCAGATTTGTCTCCCCCCTTTTTTGCCTTATTTGATTTAGCCCAGCATAGCTGAACCTACCTAATCAGGACCCAGCACTTTTCCCGCGACATGATCGTTAGGTATATCGATATGGATACTATCGACTAACTAAAAGTACAACACTTTTTGCTGTGCTCCATTTTGGACGGTCGTGTGCTCGTGTTTGGCTACAGATGACGTCACATAGGGCTCGTCCTTTCTCTCTTAGGTCATTGGTTTACGCTAGTTGGTTCACAGCTCCTATTAGTCACCAGAGGAACGAACAATTTACCGCGCAAATATTTAAGGTCAACGCTAGCGACGGACGAGGGTACAGTAAGCATCGGTGAAGAAAATCTATGGTTTGCACTAAAATATCAAAGTCTGAAGCGGAAAGAAATAGAGGTACGTTCACTCACTTGATCCGTGACGACTATGGACACGCTGAGCGGCGCCATGATGGAGAAGATGGCTCCGAAGCCATTGGTGATGCCCATCATCGTACTCGCGTGGTTCGGGGACAGGTCAATGTGGGACAGCTACAATAACATCTTATTATTGCCTAAATATAATGTTTTATATTATTATCCTGTACCATCTCTTTGAGGATTGCTGACGTGATGTTATTAAAGCACTTGTTATGTAGCTTTGATAGCAGCGACACCAGGACTCTGAAAGATACGCCCACTCCACATTCCCATATTTCGGAGTTTTTATGATTTTATCATTTTTACTGGAGTTTGTTGCAATATTCTTTATTTTAAACGCACCATAAATGACCATAATGAATGACCTTTTTATAGGATAGTACTCACCATAAAGCCGACATAGTGAGCGCCGTTCAGTCCAACAGTGAAGGTCAGCAACACGACGGCTAAGTTTAGATGTCCTGCGGGCAGGTACGACAGCACCAGCAAAGCTGCCCCTGGACCCCAGAACGCTGGAAAATAATCAAAGCATTATCTACTGTATAATTAATTTCCACCACCACCGAGTCCCAGGTCCCAGAGCACGAACGAGGTAGACCCGGAAAGTGGTGGCGCGATTACCTTGACGCACGTCTAGACGAGAGAGCCCAAGATGGTGACGGGTGAAAGATGATGAAGAAGACCTTTGCCCAGTAGTGGGACATAACAGAAATTCATATTTGCCTGAGAAGTTTGAAAGTCTGTGGAAAAATTATATGATAATGGGGTATTAGTAAATCTTACCAATAGTGTTGAATATTTTCCTAGAAGTGACAAGCTTGACAATGTTCCTGTTGACGAGCAGGTCGGCGATCCAGCTGAAGATGAAACTCAACACGTACATGGCCACGTAGGGAAGGGCTGACAGTTTCCCGTTCTGATATAGGTATAAATAATAGGTTAGAATTTTTATGCTCATACCTACCTTGTTAAAGACTTAACATTATTGCATAATAAATGTTAATAACTAACACATAGTGTAACACTGTAAGATAATAAGTAGAACGAAATGGGTAAACTTACCTCCTTAATATCCACACCGAGTACATATTTCATGTAGGAAGGCAATTCAGTGAGGAGCGTCCAGAAGCCCAAGTTTTGGCCGCAGTGCGCCAACAGAATGGCGTAGAACGGGAGCGAGGTTAGGATGCCTTTCCACGGGGTCGGCATTTTCTTGAAAATATACAGTAAAATATTATAGAGATTTATGTAAAAGTCCCTATTGTTTGATATACCGACCCATACTGCATTTTTCTTAAAAAGCTAGATGGATACTAAGAAGCCTCGCCCACGCAAGAGTCGCGGCGGTCGGCTAGTAGCAGTGTTGTTGCACGGGAGAGACATGGTCATGGCATGCGGCTGACTATGCTTTATGCCATTCCGGTAGTAAAGCAACGTACGAAATTAAATGATAAATTGCGCCGCAGTTCGCGCCCCCACCTCGACGACGCCTCACTCTAGCTAGAACGTGTGGGCTATACGCACCGAGCAAATGCTATACCCCTCAACATCTCGTCATTTTAATACTAACCGATAAATGTGGCTTATTTTACTACTAGAGCCTGGCAAATACTTTAGGCATCATTGTTACTTTCCTTTATATAAAATAGGGGTCAATCGCAGACCAGTGCATGATATAATAAATCTTCACATCATGAAGCATATTTTTTAAACTTACATTATGTCCAAGTTCACAGGACCCAGCATTGGTTTCAATATATTTCTTCTCTTCTTTCGAGATCCATCTGCTGGTGCCAGGGGTAGAGTCCCCCACGACGAGCCACAGCAGCGACCACAGGATACACGTGGCTCCAGCCACGTAAAACACCGAGGGCCAGCCCCAAGAACTGGATGCTAATAGCCCAGAGGTTAGCAGCTCGATGATTGTTCCGAGCTGTGCGCCTGTTAAAAAAAATCATTGATAGTTAAGTAGGCGACTTGTTGCTATTATCTTCTACAAGGGTTCAGTTCAATAAAATGAATGGGGATAGTAATAAGTGACCTTTAGGTTATCTGTTATTATGATAATAAGAAGTAAGTTACCACCTTTATATAAATTTTCAAGCTGACATGATAAAAACATGAAATTACCAGCATAAACAAATGTTCCGAGGCGGCTGCGCTCCGAGGCGGGCGCCCAGTGGCCCAGCACGCCGTGCAGACTCGGGTACAGCAGGCCCTGCGTGAGCCCCATCACGATGCGGCACGCGCACACCGCCATCCAGTCACCCTGCAACCAAACATGAAAATTAAACTTTATTAATAAAAGTCACGAAGAAAGCTCTTCGTATTCAACATAATTTTGAAGCTCTAGCGCACTAACATGAACTGCTAACATCAAGCGAGCCATATGCCTGTTTGTCGCGTTTGTTATTTAGAAATAACATTGTGCAGCACTATTTTTTCCTTACAAATGTTTGTAAATGTTGTAGACGTCTTAACTTATATTAGGTAGAGCTAGTGATATACAGATTAAAATTAAAAACCTATCGTAATATCTAAGTATTCACGATACCAAGTTCCATCCAGTAGTTTACTTAGATTAGGAAGGATTCCTCGCGTAGCAAACTCATCGTGTGTATTTTGTTAATTTATTGTTGGGGTTATAGGGCCAAAAGAGGTTGCTTCTACACGCCGCGGTCTAATAGCACGCATCAATTTTATTACAGAGTGAAAAAAAAACATTGTAACCTATACGTAAGTAGTAAATTTTATCTGCAGCTTCCTAGCTAATATAAAATAGACTGTAGATAATTCAGACTTTAAAATAAAGTCTATGAAGCATCCTACGGCAGTAAAGTTTATGCCTTTTAAATAATATGAAATAAGAAAATGTTTGTGTAATTTGACTGCCTATTTTTTCTATCTCACAGCCAGTTTGTAAAGCGCAGTTTATAGGATAAAGTTAGTATCATTATTGCGGTTTGAAACTAGTCAAGTATCAAAGTGCCTTCACGGTCGTTAGGCGCCTACAGTCGGTTTAATAGCTACAGTTTAGTTTAATACTTTTGAATTTCACTTTATGTTACTAGCTCACCTATTTTTAAATTATTGTCCTTGATTATGAGGTGATAGTATGCAAGTTATAACTATGCACACTACAGTATAGTTTGCAGTTTCTGTCATAAAATTTATTGTATTTCAGTATTTCAATACTTGCACATAGATAAACGAATATTCCTGTCAGTAACATAGAAAGAGTGATGCAAAAATATATCAATAGGTAGTAATAACGCTCAGTAGCAGTACCAATTGAAATTGGCATGTGGAGACCACAGAGTAAAGACTAAAGAAAGAGGTGCCTTACTAGATATATGTATGAAAAAAAAACGTGGTCATTGTTTTTTCATTTTCATTGTTCTATTTACCGGCAAATAGTTGAACTACTCGCTTCGTTTTATGTCGATGTTAGTACTAGGCCGACCACTCGGCCGACTTGCTTAGGGCCAGTCCTCTTAGTAATTGGTCCATGGTGGAGACTTACTTACGTTACCTGACACCTACGTCCTGTCCTTGGAATGACTTTCTAAGGACATTTTCATTCCCTCTTACTTAAATATTGTCCTCCAACCGTTAACTTGTAATGAATGAGTTCGGTCCAGGTTATCTGGTGGTCCCGTTGCTCGGTGGAATTATACTGTCTGATAGTATCTGAGTGAGGGATGGTGAGTTGGACAAACGGCCACGTAATAAAGCATCCCAATTTGAGATCCCTGCTATTTGTCTTGACTTTTGTTTTTGTTAAGGAGAAAACCTAGTCTGTTGCAAGGTAAAAAAAATCTACTGTCTACGGTTGCAAGTACATAACTAAGACCCCATAGTACAAGCTTTACTTAGTTTGGGAGTTTGGGACTACACAGTTGGTGTGTAAATTAAAAATGAAACTAATTATGAACTTTGCTAATTAAAAACCTATAATGATAAAGGCAGTTCTTTGCCGACAAGTAGGACAGGCATTTTTGTTTGATCAACATTAAACCTATAAACACTTAAATCATTTCAATCACGAGATAGCACTAACTCAAAATTAGTCGGTTCTAAGCAATTTCATGAATTATGTGAAAATACAGAATTTGAATTTGGTAAACATGATCCAAACTCTGCCTTAACCACCTCGTGTAACAAATTACATCGTTCTGTTTCAATCGCCCGCAGGCCAGCGAGATGTACTCGTACATCAGCGGCGCGGCGGGCGCGTGTCTGCCAATAATACCCGTGTTTAGTACAACGCGTTCTATTCCCAGACATTTTGTATGAATTATTATTGTTTAAGACGATACAAGAAAAAAATAAATTTTAGTTTCGGGGTGTGGCTAGCGTCGCGTGAGCTGCCGAAGGATATACCCCTCTCGCTTAGCTAGGACAGAACAGCTATGGAGTAGACTATAGTATAGTTATTTTTTGAAGGAACAATATTGTTTAATTCGTACAATTAAAATAATATGTCCCAGTGCACCTTTTAAAATAGATGAAATGGATGAAAATATTCAAATATATTTTTTTCGTTTTATAAGGGATTTTTATGTCAAGTGTATATGAAAAAAATAATTTAATTTCTATGTTGTTTTTATTGCTGAAGACAAAGTAAGTCAAAAGAAGACAAACGATACCTACAATATGCTGATAGATACGTATAACAATATTTCGATCGTATAATAGCCTATAACCAGCGGACGATCCAGACGCGTCCAACGATATCTCATTAGTCAAATTATTATGATATAAAAATAGTTTGGACGTTATACGGGAGCAGATGAACATACATACATATCGGTCAAAATCATAACCCTCCGCCCACCGTAGTCGGGTAAAAATGTACATACTCTGTGTCAGTAACTGACTACCGGATATGAGTATCTTTTTCATGTTTCGTAGGCAAAGGAATACTTTGGTACTTAACTTCGATGCCGATCATGAAGTCATCAGCGGTGTCATAATAATTTTTTTTACCATATTTAATTTATTTTTTAATTTAATTTTCAGTTTTTATTAATTTTATTGATTTAACCATGCATTTATTTTTTGTTTATCTTTTTATCTTTATTTTTTTATCTATCAAAATCACCCTTAGACTGGTTACCGCCACAGGTGACAAGAGGGCTGGCTCTTTCCTTGCTCAAAAAATTCGCTTGACAACAGGAACAGCTTGAATACAGGGAGGACATGCAGCCAGTATCCCACGCGGACGGTATTTGTTTAATTAGGGGTAGATTTTTATTTTATTGTATTTTATTTTAATTTATGTTATATTATATTGTATTTTAATGATAAAACATGAATAATATTTTTTTTTTTTTTTTAATTTAATTTTACTTTCATTTATTGTTTTATATTTATTGTGAAATTATAATAATTTTAATAATCAATATTGGACTATGTCTGAAACAAATACATTGAATTGAATAATTTAAATACAAAAATTATCACATTAACTCGTTAAATCACGGTTTACACCCCTAGAACGAAAAAGATCCTAACATGGTAGGTAGGACCTGAGGGTTGGCCAGTTAATTACTTAAAATACACTATATTTATTTCAAGAAAACATTCATAAGATCTGAAGGCGTCGGACTCGCACATAAAGGGTTCCGTACCACCGTAGAATAAACACATCAAAAATATCAAGTTTGAGACTTGATATTTATTTTTAAATGTTATTATATTTTTAGTATTTGTTCTGCACCGGCAACAGAAATACACATTCAGTGAAAATTTCAACTCTCTACCTGTTACGGTTCGTGAGATACAGCCCGCGCTGACAGACGGACAGACAGACAGACGGACAGCGTAGGCCTAGTAATAGGGTTCCGTTAGCACCCTTTGGAACCCTAAAAAGTAGCCTATGTTCTCCGCCAAGACCCAGTCTATCTCCATACCAAAATTCATCAACATTGGTTCAGCGGTTTAGCCGTGAAAAGGTAACAGACAGAGTTACTTTCGTTTATAATATAATAGATTGAATAGGACGGACAAACATTTTCCTATCCATATCTGTAATGTTATTTTTTTACGATAATTTATTGATGTATGATATATTTATTACTTGCCCATCCATACCTACAACAAACGCAATAAAGCGACTCCATTGTTTTGACAAGCAATGTATTCCCACTGTCGGCCCAAGACCATGCTGCAAGTATATAACAGTAAGCGAAATAGGGAGTTTTTACAGAAATGACACGAATAACTATGAAATGACAAGAGATGAAACAAAATGACAAGAGATGACAAGAGATGAAAAGAAATTACACAAGACAAGGAAAAGCAAACGAAAATCACGCTGCAGTGCAGGTCGTAGGTTCGATTCCTGCCCAGGACATGCATTTGTGTGCATGAACATGTCCGCATGTCCCGAGTCTAGGTGTAATTAAGTGTATATTTAGTTTGTATTTACAAACAAAAAGTAGTATATGTAGTAATATCAGTTATCTGGTTTCCATAGTACAAGCTCTGCTTAGTTTGGGATCAGGTAGTCATGTGTAAAAGAATTTCCAAGGATATTTATTTATTTATCATAGGCGTCGGCGGACTGTAAATACTGTACTGTACCTGTAATGTGGCACGACCGTAATATTTTTTCGTAATATTTTTTAAAAAATCCTTCACAGGTCCGACGTCGAACAAGTCCGACTGGACACTGACAATACAAAGTTAGAGAGAGACATGGTTAGTTCAAGTACTTAAAATGTGAGATGGCGATATTGTGCGCGCGCTCGGAAATAAACAACGTAAGCGCCAAACCACATTTTCTTGAATTAAAAAAAAACTACTTCATGAATTAAAATATGGTTGAAGGGTAGTTTAGATATCATTATTTGCTATGTTTTAGAAATAATTTCGTGATCTAAATCGTAAAAACATCGTGGTAGCAAGGAAAATTGTAAATAATTAGAGCTCATTTCATAAATTTTTTTTATCGAGAAAATTTCATCAAATCGTGATTTGGATTTAAAGATACTCAAGATAATATAGTCAAAAATCATACATCTAAATATAAGATTCCTAGTCCACATACTTACTTAAAGAAAAAGTAGAATAGAAAATCAACCAAATTTCGAACCCTCGTCTTAATAGTAATATCCCTATTTACTGGTTCAGGAAAATTACTATATTTTGAACGAACTCCAAAGATATTCGTGAAACAGTTGCTAAATTGCAATTCAAGTGTATGATGATTGTATTTTTAATGGATAAAGTCATCTGAAATTACCCAATAACCTATTATATCGATGAATAAATTAACAACAATTTAGACTTAAGTGTTAACTCTTTCAGGATTAGGATGTTCATCTGCAAGACCAGCCGCTCATTTTATAAAAGGCTTGGCAATCTGTCCATGTATTTCCCCGTAAATATCTACTTACGCAGCGAATTTGACTGCAGCCCATTTACGGGCTGGCTCTGACAGATGATCAGCGTAAAGAAGTTATTATAGCTGCGATTCTTACAATGAGTGAAAGAGCTGGAAGCGCAACCCTGCCCCCTTCTCCCTCTGCCCTGCATCCCTTCCAGTCGGCCACGTGTAGGCGATGCCTTTGGTATTGCAAGCATCTTTAATAAATGTAAGAAAGCTTAAGATGTCATGGCGCCGCAGGGAGTGGACAGGCATCAAGACGATTGAAGCGATGATCTAAACACAGTAAATTCAAGGAGCTGACTGCTAACCTTCAGTAATCGAGTGGCACTTAAATAAGAAGAAGAAAGAAACGTCCAAGGGCCAAACTCTTCCTACCTTTTGAGCAGCAAAAGGCAGGATCAGGTTGACGAGTCCGGTGGCGAACATGGAGATGAAGATGGGGTACTTGGCGCCGAAGCGGCCGGCGATCATGCCGGCCGGGATCTGCAGCACTACGTAGCCCCAGAAGAACGACGACAGGATGGTGTCCTGCGTGCCGCGGTCCCACTCGAACACCTGCCAACATACGAACATATATTTTAACATACTAGCTTTTGGACGCGACTTCGCCCGCGCATAATTAAAAAAAAATAGACTAAAATCTATCCCTGTGCCAAATTTCATCCAGATCCGTTCAGCCGTTCTGGCGTGATTGACTAACATCCATCCATCCATCCATCCATCCATCTAAACTTTCACATTTATTTATTACATATATTTAATACTAGTGGGATTATATTTTTTATAAGTAACTTATGACTGTATAGTCAAAAGTTAAGGCTGTTACAAAAGTGAGAAATAATATTTGGAGGGATTGGATAAGTACAGGGAATAGAATTAAATGGTATACTCATTTTATTGGAATTCGAACATTTTGAAACTAAGCAATGCTTGTACTCTAAATGAAAATTCACGGTTCATCTCAATTTTAAACAGTTTAATAAAACTTGATGACAGGTAGGTTTTCAGGATTCCGTACCCAAACGGTGCAAACGGAACCCTATAACTAAGCCTCCGCCGTCCGTCCGTCTGTCTATCACCGGGATGTATCTAACGAACCGTTATAGGTAGAGAGTTGAAATTTTCACAGAATGTGAATGTCTGTTGCCACCACAACATCAAATACTAAAAAAAACAATAAAGGTACAATAAAGGGGGTCCCCATATACAAGAAACTTGATATTTTTGACGTTATTATTATACGGTGGTACGGAACCCTTTATAAGCGAGTCGTTGTTGTGAGTTGATGCACATACCGGGTACCCGTAGCTGTTGTTGGAGGTCATGGCGACGATGCTGACGCTCATGCTGACCCGGGTCGCGTACGACACGGTGGTCGCGAGGAACATCACGGACGCGATCACGTGACGCATGCCCATCGTGCTCTCTGCAACCAACATAGTATCACAATTATATTACGAGAACGGGGAAATAATTAGGGGTCATTTGATCTCAACTATTTAGTTTAGATCGCGATATTGAACGTGGGGGGGCTGGGGACATACAGCGTGGCGCTGCGATGGTGGAGGGTCAGTGGTCGTAAAATAAATATTAAAATAATTACTCCGTAAATTGCCAGACTGCATGAGAGTAAGGGCGGAAACCCACCGCGGTGCACGGAGAGAGAGGCTACGCACGAAATGACGTCATTCACATTCATTCATTCATCATAATTGACGAAATTTCGTGCGTAGCGTGCACCGCGGTGGGTTTCCGCCCTTATACTAACGTAAATGTTACCTATTCTCAAAGGCTACATTCGTAAAAGAATAAACGGATATAACAAGGCATACCCCATAGAATTTACATAAAAAATCCAAATATTGAGCGTTTGATTGGAACACAAGTAATAGTCGCATTAAGTCCGTGACCCGCCTGGCTAGAGGCCGATATGATATATTGACGCACTTGTACTAACTAACACAATGGATAATAATGATCGCTAGTTATAGCCGATAAAAAGCAATTCGTATGCATGAAAGAATTTCGTTCTAGTATTAAGTAATACCTAGATGGCGCTGTAAAACATCAGAGGTTCGATTTAATAAATCACTGGCAAAATACCTGATGCTATATTTTTAAATAATGAAGAAGTAAAATGTAATTAAACTGAGCTAAACAATATGAAACGGACGTCGTGCGGTCAAGCGGCCTGCATTCAAACCACAGAGTAAAGACTAAAGAAAGAGGTGCCCTTATTAGATATTTCTATGAAACAAAACGTGGTCATTGTCTTTTCATTTTCATTTTACTATTTACCGGTAAATAGTTGAACTACTCGCTTCGTTTTATGTCGATGTTAGTACTAGGCCGACCATTCGGCCGACTTGCTTAGGGCCAGTCCCTTTAGTAACTGGTTCATGATTCAAACTATAAACTACTCTACTAAGCGGTCGACAAAAACTAATACCAATACTACTACAAATTTTATAAGTAAACACCTCCAATGCAACATCACCTTGCAACAGGACAATGACTTAGTAACTTAGTGGACACTGGTGGAGACCCGTAACGAATTTAGTTGAGAACGCAGATTTCAAAATTATATTGATAAGAAAGCTTAGTTTTTTTAACTATAGTGTTCGTTATGAGTTGATTTGTTGACCTAGTATTGATTCTCATTCCCTACACTATTTACCTTTTACGTAAGTAAAAACAATTTCGGTATTTTTAGCTGTTCTAATCTTTCTATTCCATAAACGTAATATTTGTAGCTGACAGTCGTAGTAATGGACTGCGTTCAGTTCGCTTCAGCGTGAAAATGGTTTCCCGACGAATATTTTCATATAAAATCTTATATTCAAATAATCTAGTTTAAAAGTTTTTTCTTGCCTATTTATTCAATGATTTATCTATATTCACAAAGACTTTAAAGCAGATAAACTCAGGACCGTGCTTTTGTAAGTATAACTTTGATTTTAAGCAGGCGTTAAAGTTAAACAGCATGTAATCGAGTAGCTGAGTTAAGAGAGCTGTTAAAGTGTCAGAGAATAGATTAATTAAACAGCACAAAACATATTTCTCTCTGTTCCAAGATATTGAATATTATTTCAGCTGAAATGACGTCTTATATCTCTTTGCTTTGCAATATAACAAATGGAATGCAAATAATATAAATGAATAAATAAAATATCCTGGGACATTCTTTTAGACACGGCTAGCTGATCCCAAACTAAGCAGAGCTTGTATTATGGAAACCAGATAACTGATATTACTACATATACTACAATTTGTTTGTAAATACATACTTAACATACATACACTGAAAAAAAAATTACGACAAAACACGGTTTTAGTAGTTCCTAGTGGTATTTTTAGTATGTTTTACTAAAAGTTTTGTATTTACAGCAAATGTTTTATAAATGCGAGACATTACATAAAACATTTTTTAATACAAAACGTTCAGTAAAAAAGATGAAAAACACTACTAGGAATTACAAAAACCATTTCGTTGTCGTAAATTTTTTCAGTGTATACACCCAGACTCGGGACATACAGACATGTTCATGCACACAAATGTATGTCCCGGGTAGGAATCGATCCTACGACCTGCAGCGTGAAAGGCTCCACGCCAACCACGCCAACGGGCCCATCAAAATTAATAATATTGCATTATTCATCTTGACTACCACTTGATGTAATGGTTTGAGTGTACACTTCTCAGATCAATGCATTGCGGGTAGTTGCGGGTTCAATTCCCATCGGGACTTTCGGAAATGGCCTATTTGCGTCGCCATGCCCATAGTAAAGCGTTGCTTAGTGTTATCTATCATTATCGTTTGGAACTGCTGATAATAATTGATAACGCTTGTCTTTGCGGTCACTGCACGCGATCAATAAGGTAAAAGCATTTTACCAATAGAAATAATGCGATTACTCTAGTGAGCTTGAGTTAAGTAACGGAATTTCGTACCACGTGGCATCATCTTAACTTGTTTCTGCTGAAACGGTGTCATGTCATTATTTAGGCCCGTATTAATAAATCGATCTAGACTTAGATCGAACTTAAGATGCTGTTTTTGACAGATGTTCCATACATGAAACGTTAAATCTGCATCTTAAGAATGATCTTAGCTTTGAGATCGATTTATTAATAAGGCCTTAGTGTATTTATAAAAAAACAATGTCTATCATAGCATCAAACCGATCATAATGTACACTCAGGAAATGATGTAGTAATCTGTTTCGATTCAGCTCCTATTGTTCCTGATGGTCGCCGTCGCGTCGTGTGAACATGCTGATCTAACTCAGACTCGGGCGCAGTCACGCCGCGCATGAGCGCGCGGCGCGGCACATTCGAGTGTTCGGTGTGACACAGTGCACAATAAACAGCGTATCAAGTTGGAGCAGATATACCTAATTAAAAATCAAAAGTCAAGTAATAAAAAAATATTCATGTAAGCTAGATGTAGCATTTATAAATAGTCAAAAAACTATATTTTAGCGTTACCATTCGTCTTCACTTCGTAATGTTGCTTCCATTGAGAAGAGCCGGCAAGAAACTTAAGGGTTACTCTTTTCGAAAGAAAAGAGTAAGAATAATTGTATACAATTTCAAACAGCAACGCTATGTGAGCAGACAGACAATATATTCATGTTTACATTAGTGCATTACAATACTTATGAATCGTCAAAATTTAATAAAATGGCGGTGAACGCTATCTATGGTAAAGAATGGGGTGATGGAAAAGATACCATTAATATGTTAGTTTGGTAGAGTCAAGTTGAGAGTGTAGAGCTTAGTTTGATCGAAGACTACCTCACACAAATTGACTTGAAAACTTATCAATGTTCAATAGGTTGCCTGTAACAGTCGATAGAATTTTGCTTCTTTTACAATACAGTGGACTGGATATGTTCCATTTTAAGTACATACAACTTTACACAAATATAATATTTTACAAAAATAAATATATTTTTATTTGCGCTTCAAAGAAGTTAGACATTTTATATTTTGTATGGTTTCACCTATTGGTAGAAGCACAAAATGTTATAATATTGATAATAAATATTTCGTCTAAGTTAAAAAACTAGTAAAGTTTAATCACCTTACTGCACGTTCTAGACTACATCCAAGGATGTCACCCACGGCACGTGCGACGCAGGCTGGCCGCTCGCACACAGTGGTTAGAGCGGGCTCAATTTTACTCATGAAATAATTGAGCCCAACATTAAACTGTTGAGCCTCAGCTAGATCAGATATCCGGATGAGTTGTTACAGTTATGTTCAAATACAGAGTGAATTTTTCAAGTGTGCGTGGATGGCCAAATCCGAAACTATGAGGAATAGCGAAAAGTACTCAAAGGAGTCTCGGGCCCGATTTTGATGAAAACTAAAACTGCATCATTGGATTTTTAAAAACACAAACTTCGTAGCCAGGAATCGAACTAATTGCTTTTGAAAAAAAAGCAAGTTTAAAAACTAAAACCCGACTACTGAAAAATCGCGCTCTAAAAAGTATGAAACAAGTAAATATTCTCATCTAGAGGATAGCCGTGGTCCGTGTAGGTCCTTTAGGGCCAAATGGCATATGAACACGGACCACGGCTATCCTCTAGATGAGAATATTTACTTGTTTCATACTTTTTAGAGCGCGATTTTTCAGTAGTCGGGTTTTAGTTTTTAAACTTGCTTTTTATTTAATTATTTTGGAGTTATAGGTAACAATATATATATATTTGAAATGTGCTCATCAAGCTCTTTCATTTGATACCCCACACGGTTTTATTAAAAAATGTTTTTTTTTAAATTCATGACATTATGTCCTCTAGAGGGCGCCATATGCAATTTTATGTGACGTCACATAGCCTATAACCAGCGCGCCATTAAGCCGCTTCTATCGATACCTCATTTGTCAAATTACGACAAGTAGTTTGGAAGTTAGGTGGGAACAGACGCACATACATACATACATACATACATACATACATACATACATACATACATACATACCGGTCAAAATCATAACCCTCCGCCGTAGTCGGGTAAAAAAAAAAACACATACTGTATTATGACACCATTCCATAGTGTCGCTGATAAGGAATGAATTCTGGGAAGTAATGGCATACGGTAAACTTTAGGAAAGAGCTAATTTTAGACAAAATACTAATTTATTTCTCTTAAGTTACCTACATATTACTTAACCTAAACTGATTAATTGTTCAAAATGATTGAAAATTTGTAATTAGAACACAATGTCGTGAAGATGACTGCGCTGCGAGTGTAAATAAAAAAATAATATATTGAGCATAATTTCGAACAAAGTACAGGTAATGTACGTATGATTTATTAAAGACAACTTGAAAATGTGGAGCAGTTTATTAAAATACAACACTTTCCACAAGTTTGCCGTATGTCATTACTTCCCAGAATTCGTTCCTTATCAGCGACACTATCGAATGGTGTAATAATACAGTGTGTGTGTGTGTTTTTTTTTTTTTCAAAATCTCCTGTTTCGATTCCTGGCTACGAATATTATATTTTCAAAAATCCAATTTTGCAGTTTTAGTTTTCATCAAAATCGGCCCCGAAACGCAGACTAGAACGTACACGCACACTTGAAAAATTCACCCTGTATATAATATAATAAATATCCTGGGACATTCTGGGAAGCCCTCCCAGAATGTCCCAGGATATTTATTATTTATTATACCTGATCCCAAACTAAGCAGAGCCTGTACTGTGGAAACCAGATAACTGATATTACTACATAATTGTACTACTATTTTGTTTGTAAAAACATACCTACTTAATATACATAATTACACCCAGACTCGGGACATGCTGACATGTTCATGCACACAAAAGCATGTCCCGGGTAGGAATCGAACCTGCGACTTGTAGCGTGATAGGCGGAATCTAAACCAACCACGCCAACGGGCCCGTAAGTTGTTGTCAACGGGCCCGTCAAATATAGATACAGTGATACATCTGGGAAGAAGCATCTATCACGTTATTTCCAATTGTTTCTATGATTTAAAAGAATACTTAAATTTAAAGTTGAGCTAATTATTCAATTACTTACTATTATGTAATACTTTAAGCTATTGCATGCCTCTTTAGGTAAATTGTGCGGTACTTCTTTAATTTTAGGACCACAATTATTGTATAACCGCAATTACTGCAATAAATGATTTGATTCTTTGATTCTTGATTCCAGTTCTTGTTTCTAATAATGTGGGAAGTAACCGACACGTGTTCTTGGCACGTCTGATACATTCCCACGAGCTGGAGAAGCTATTATACGGATCGGAAACTAAACAATAGCTGTCATGATGTCGACCCTATTTTTTCTTCGTAATTATAGTAACTATTAATGAAATTCTTCGTACTTATTTAATTTGAATCACGTTGATATCCATGCTCTGTAATTAATCAGAGAAAAAACCAAACAGTATGCAAAGAAAAAATATTTTTGTTAAGATCACGATATATCGTTTAAAGGCAGAGCATTATACTGATCAGCCAATATTCAAGTTTTATTTTTATAAACGTTTCACGTGCAGTGACCATCAAATTAAAAAGAATATTACTCACGGTTTAAAATTAGCAACAATATTCGAAGCTAATTTAAATCTTTTATATCAGTGACATTATTGTTTATGGTATACCAATAGCGAAGCAAATGGACCTGTAAATAATATTATTGAATGCAAAATATTCCGCCGATTATACGGACATTATTCACATTTAATGTGATGTGAAGGGGAATCACAATGAAAGGTTTAGTAACTTCGAGTCATATTACGTGGCCGTCACAACAAGACACACAGTTGATATCACAGGTGTTTATACCTATTCCCACAGCCTGGATAGCCGCCCGACTGACAGAGATGGAGCTACAGGAAAGTGAAATTAGAAGACAATTTTGTTTGCAACTCTATCCCAGAATCAGTCAGTTGCCAGTCGAAATTCAAATTTAAAAAAAATCTGTGAAATATGTTATACGCGCAGCAACATTAAAATTTCCGGCTTTATCCACACAAATCTAGATTTAACCGGTTCTAAATCCAGATAGAACCGATTTGTGTAGCGCCGTTTGTCCTGACTATTGAAGCTGTAAACAATTTTGATTTTCCGGCATTTAAAGTATAAAACCGGCATTTACAGTATGAAAGGAATCATGTTCATGAAATTTTAATAACGGTTATTGCCGTCTTGATTAAACGTTATAATAATAAGGAAGATGACAAACATTTTTGTGTAGACTGTATTTATAAAATACTAGCTTCTGCCCGCGACTTCGTCCGCGCAGAATTGAAAAATAAAATAAACTTTCATCCCTTAAGACTTTCGAAAAACCCTTTCTTAGTGGATACCTACACTTCACAAAGAACACAACCTCCAAATTTCATGTCTCTAGGACCAGCGGTTTAGACTGTGCGTTGATATATCAGTCAGTCAGGACTTTGAATTTTATATGTATAAATTATAAGTACTACTATCTCCCGATTACCAACACGTATGTGTCTAAACATTTGAAATCGAATGTCGCCTATTGTGAGTCGGTTCGCGGTCACTTCTCGTTCGCGGAAGGCCGTCGTGTACTGGTTTTACTAAAATGGTACCGCATTGATCCGTCTGTACTGCATCGATAGTAACAGCGTACGAGGAATGGTATGCGTTCCTTTCTCCCAAATTTTAAAATAGGCACTACATTGGTACAAGCAGTCCGTTCGCTGCAGCGCTGTTTCTATTAAAGATCTACTAATCTTATTAATTTGCCTTTACGACATTCACAAACAGGGATAGATACCATTCGAATTCTAACCATGTACTTATCACGCATTGGGAACGAACACATCATCCGAAACCATTTTACCTAAGACTTATTGCACAAAAAATCTCCATAGGGTCCAAAAGGAGAAGCAGTGCACGCGGTATCTATGATATGGACGGACCAAATAAATAAACATGGATGGTCCCTTACATTAATGCAACAGAAACGGAAGTGAAGAAGAATATTATGACGCCGTATTGTCACTATATCTTGACGACCACGATCACTCTTTCGAGAGGGTAACAACTAATAAGTTGATTTTAAATTAATACGTATAAAAATATTACCAAAAATAATGCAAACCCTTAATAACATTCAAATTCGCAAGTAGTCCCAAAGAATGCGCGTAAATGTACACGGCTTCCTCGCGGCATTGAGCGCTGGACTTCCTTCCACGTTTTAAGTCTAGACTGATTTGTTTTAGGACAGCGTTGCTATGCACCATATTACTATAACTCTACATATTATAATTATATGTAACTGTATGATCATAATATATCGTATAGATAATTAGAAATAAACGAATCTATATATGTGGAGATGTCATCATTATCCTCTGGAATTCGTTGGCGCAACCTCATAATATGATGTTTTTTTTTTTTAATTTGATTGTTAGGTATTTGACGCGTGATCTGACGTGACTTTGACGAGGCATGTCACATTACGTACAGCGCGTAGATATTTAAAATATATAATTATTTTCAGAACTGTTTAAGTGTTTGTATGAAAACTACACAAACTTATGTATTTTCCACTTCATCTAACTTGCAGATAAGCGTGCAATCACGCTCTCCATAACAGTAACCAAGTTTATCTGTCGACTACGAACTCCACTTACCTAATCCTCTAAAGATTTTTCGTGCTAGTGGCACTTGCTTGTAATCTCTTACGTGCTAGATGGCCTATATCTTTGGCATTGGGGTTTTCACGATGTTCAAAGGCTACAAGATACTTACGGGTAGGTGTTCTCTGGCTTTCCTTTGATTTCTCATGGTATCCATCCACTACATTCGTGTAGAATATAATTAAAAATATGCTGTGACGCGATGAGTTTAATGCATTAGTGCCTTTAATACTATGAGTGTATTAACCTCTAATCCTAATTTATTAGCAGAGGGTACAAAGTGTATGTGAATTAACACAAAACCTCAGACGCTCCTACTGATTTTAATCATATAAATACTTAATAAGTAATAAAAATATTGCCCATATTCTATTCTATAAGTTGTAATTGTTTGTAGTCGTATTGTTATTGATATGTTATTAGTGGCAAATATTTTTTTGAAATTGCATAGACTACGCAATACGGCACCTAAACCTCACGTGCGAACACATAGCCATAAATATAATGATTTGTATATATTTATAAAAATGTTGGTTCCTCAAGCGGAACGAAATATGGAATAAGTACCCAGTATTATACACTATTATGTGAATTCATAAAATATGAACTCGCTCGCTCTGAACGTCAATGTTATAACAACAACAGTTTTTCAATAAAATAGGTGATTAGCATTGTACATGGTATGGGCCTAGGTGACCACAAAATCGGGTTTTTTTTTTCATCCAATAATTAATTATTGATAATAATTATATTCATTTTATCGCTTAAATTACGTATATTGGCTGCACTAATATTTGCATTGCGAGTGACAAGTCACGTGTTTGTTCATGTGTCAGATCACTGTTATGTGAATACGATGCCTTAACCCCATGTGTGTAAATTGTCATGTTCGTTACGTCAGCTATTAGGTAAACAGAAGGGCTAGACAAGTGGCATGAACGCTGATCGAATAGAATAGAATAAACTTCGCAATGTATGGAAATGTCAAACGTCAACAAGTTGCTATGTAGATCACGTGACTTATGTCATTTCCATACATGAAGCGTAGCGATTTGAACGAACGCTTGTAGACGTCAGCCACTTGTCTAGCCCTTCAGGATACTTATTTTATAGCCCTAACCGAAGGACCATGCACCACTCACGACACCAAACCAGTTCAATTGATAGAGCTGGGTGCATGCTGCGCCGGCGACGGCGCGGGCGGCGCGGGAGTCGCGCGACTCTCACGCAACAAGGTCACTGATCAGCTTTAAGGTTATTGTCCATTTTTAATTGAAACAACTACTAATATCGCCTTTTGCTTTTTATTAATACTACAAACTTATATTTGCATTCGATTAGAACTTTGTGTAGTTGTAAGAGAGTTGATTCTTGTCATGTTCTGTTTGTAGTTTGTGTTGTGGTATGATCTTGATAAGATTACTTCCCTAGATAACGTTTATCGTAACTGCTCTGTAATATTGACAATTACTGCTGATAATATTATTATTTATCAAGTTTAAAAAAAATGTACTGCACATCCTAATCTACGTCAAACAAATAGGTACCAATTTTTTCGAGAATTGATTTTTTATCTTGAACACCTAATACTTCAGGATAATCATGCTTGTTTAGATGATGCTTCGGATATAGTTACGAGTATAATGACAATAATGAGATTTACACTGTGATTCAATAAATAGAGAAAGTTGTTGCAATGTTTTTCAAAGAATAAAACCAATGTGAAATCAGATTACTCATGTAGTACACCGTCACATGACTTATGAATCTGAAATGATACTTTACAATGTTATGATTAGACTCACACCCACTCGGAATACTATCCCTCGGGAGAATGGGCCCCATGGACCAGTTACTAAGGGGACTGGCCCTAAGCAAGTCGGCCGAGTGGTCGGCCTAGTACTAACATCGACATAAAACGAAGCGAGTAGTTCAACTATTTACCGGTAAATAGTAAAATGAAAATGAAAAAATAATGACCACGTTTTGTTTCATACAAATATCTAATAAGGGCACCTCTTTCTTTAGTCTTTACTCTGTGATGGGCCCGAAACTCCATGGTAACTTCTTTATCAAATGAGTGCTATTGACAACATTTATAGTATAATGAAAAAGAAGTTACTGAAATAATACAATGTTTAAACCAAAATATATATGTACTAATGTTCAATTGGTTTATTATGGAATGAGTACCACAATTTATGTTTATCCAGTCTCCACTGATACAATGGCTGATGCTGAAGTGAACAGTTCCCATCTCAAACACATTCGAGTTCACACAAAAGCGTTAAGATAAAAGTTCAAAAGGCTCTAAGGGGCACAAAGCTAGAGTTATCTCAGTAATGTAAGCTCAGTGGCCTCATGTGCGGGTCTTTATGCATGGTTAATTGAAACCCATACGAGAACGGATGATAAATGTGGTTCAAATTTTCTTATATTATGCTTTAGGAATTGGTCTGAATTCGTTACGTTATGTAGCTGCAGGGCAGACAGAGGGCTGACATATTTTAGCAAATGGTCAAACCCTTAGGTCACCGGTCGACCTGCTAGCTAGGTCTAGGAGATAGGTAGCAAAGTCGAGCTGTAGCCAATTGACTGCAGCTCATATACAGGCTGGCTCGACCGGGGTAGTGCCACCCTCTCCCAGAAGATTCGCGTAAAGTAGCTACAGCTGCGTTTCGTACGATGAGTTGGAAACCCAACCCCTCCCCCCCTCCCCGCCCTTTCCCCTCCCTCCTTCCCACTCCCCTTCAGGTCGGCGACGGCAAGAATCTATAGGCTAACGGTAACTGCTTAACATCAGGCGGGCCGTACGCTAGTATGCCAGCTCAGTGCTATAAAAAAACAGTAGTTCGATGTCGTGTGTCCTCAAGATGCACGGCGCGTGTTTATTGTCTCTTCCGATCGTTATTCAGTTCAAAGGACACTTCGTGATCGCCATTGAATACTAATCGAGTCAGAATGATATAGTATTTTATTATGTATTCATGTTTTAAATGTTATCCTGGTAGATTTGTTTTGTAACGATTATCATCAAATCATCACGACTGTATGCCCTGAATGAGTGATATACTTTCGTTATAACTCATCTAGTTTTCTCGTTTTCTTTCTAAAACTATCTATAACGAGTTAGTTTACTATTAGTGCGAAAGGACCACATGTTTGGAAGTACCTAAATGCAATGTAAATTGTAACTTGCAATGTAACTCACGTGAAGGATTTAACAAGAACATTATTATAATGACTGCATATAATATTAAATCACATACCTAATAGCAAACTTATCGATAGTTAACTGCTCCTACATGGATAATGTCTCTTTACTATTTATTGTGATAAGTATAATAAAGATAAACTATTCTGTAATGTGTATAGGAATGCCAACTATGGTAGAACATGTTTATAATTATAAGAGCTTTGTTTAAATAGAGCCATTAGGTGCATTTACCTTTTTTCCTAACGATGGCAAGCGCCTTTTATGTTACACATAAAATTTTACTATTCCAAAGAAAAACCAAAGGAAATACGATTAATACTTTAATGTTCTAATCATCATAAAACATAACTAAGTAGGTAATTATTACATTAAGCAGCATGACCCCGAGGGGATTACTAAATATGATATTTATGTAGGTAAACTATCAATTATCACGTTAACCATTGCTCGTTTACCAATGACTAGATTGTTACTACTTACTTTTGAACGAGGGATGTATATTAAACAACACAATTTGAACGTCTGATTTGTCCCATACGAAACAATAGAGCCGTCATCGACAGCGCTCTACACCTGTGGCTCTCATTGTTATGCAAAGAGCCTTTTTATATCCTTTATCGAGAAAAAAATCAATTCCTATCAACAATACGCAGTTTTGCACTCGATTTATCGACGACGAAATCGAATTACATCGTAAACGTTTTTCAATGTTTCTAATTTAGAGATAATGTTAAGATTTGATAATCGTTTTTGATGATCGGATTAAACTTGAGTGTTGCAAGGTCACGTTGGTCAGTTGTATTGTAGTTTTTGTTTGGTTTGTTACATCGTTGTTCAAGTATGTGGCGCATCTAATTGGCTGCGATACAGACATTTTCGTTTGTTTATCACTAGAGAATTTATAGGAAAGCGTTTGGTGAAGAAAACAATCAAATTTAATATTGAAAGAGTTTGTTACTCTGTAGTTTAGTTTAGTATTAGTTTTTCTAGCTTTTAATGATGTACTATGAGTGACTAGCAGCCAAATACTAAACTTTGCTCACATGTTTAAGTCCCACTTAGCTGTTTAAAACATATTTGTGTATTTACATATAATGTTCAAAATTAAGCAGCTCTCAAATTTGAGTTGCGTTCTTGTATCGGCGGCGGTGAGGAGACAAGCCGCAGCCTCCTCGTTATTTGGTGCGTCCAGATGCCTTGCATGCCTCGCCCGATCACTCATGTTATGATATTATGTCTATGTGTTCCGACGCCTAAGCTAAGTGCTCGGGCGCGGCATGCGCCTAATGTAGACACAGCCATTGAATCACAGTTCCGTGATACCACCCTTTTAAGATAAAGAATCTATTTCAAAACTGGCTTGTCACGGTCCCTACATTTCGTAAGATTTTAGTCTAATGTGAAAATTATTCGAAAACGCTCGAACTTTAGAAATTCCGAGACATTTTCTTGTGAGGTAACAATGTTGATCTTTTGTTAAGCTGAAGAGTTGGGTATTTAGGTCAGCATTATGCAACCGCGAAGTTTAGTATCATTTACAATGAGGACCTACTTGTTAGAAGGTTGTTTTTGCATAAAACACTTGAGTATCAACAAATACTTAGTATCAAATAAGTTAACAAGAGATTAGGGATTAAATTTATACAATTTATATAAGAACGAACTTCGCAACTATATTGTTTTCCATTTATGAATATTTATTATTAAATTGATATAAGTACGTAAGTTTTAACATTAGTTTCAAATTAATTAATTGTAAATTACTTGGTCTGAACATTCCATATTTTACCATAAAAGTTCAAAGTAACAAGTAGCTATGAGAAACTATTAAACATTTAAGTAAATACAACTTTTTCGTGATGAATAACAATTTGTTTACATTTTGGCAATACATTATTGTGTTACCAAATATTTAACCAGTTGTCGCCTCATGTTGCCAAGATGAATTTAATTTTAATGCAATTTTCAATTGCCATTTATTTCCCCAAATATAAAAATAATAACGAATCTATCTTCTCATGCATTATAAAGTAGTTATAGCATGAATTATACCTATGCTCTAAGATTTTGTCTTACAGAATGCAGTATGACTAAGGACTACGACCGAAACAATGAAAATCTGGAGAAAATAATCCAAATTATTTGGAGATTAGTCTCTAAAAATATTTTCTGTACGAAAGTAATTTTACGCCGGAAGATGGTCGCGTCGAGGTAGGCCGAGGGGAAGGTGGAGACACGATATTATGGACTATGGACACCTTTGCGGGCAGAAAGTGGTCACAAATGGCGCAGCATCGGCAGTTATGGAGGAGGGAAGGGGAGTGGAGGCCTTAGCCTAGCAGTAGGACTGTTTATAGGCTATAAAAATAGTAATAACCGTTGATTATTATTTGTTTCCTATTACATAATAGGTTTTTTTATCGGACTGCGGTGGCAAAAAAGCTTACGGCCCGCCACAGTTACCGTAGCCTATAGATGCTTACAATACCAAAGGCATTGCTCGCACATTGCCGACCTGAAGGGGAGTGGGATGGAGGGAGGGGGAGGGGGGGTGGGCTTACGGCTCTCTCACTCATCGTACGAAACGCAGCTGTAATAGCTGCTTTACGCCGATCTTCTGTGAGAGGGTGGTACTACCCCGGTCGAGCCAGCCCGTTTATGAGCTGCAGGTAATTGACTACAGCTTGGCTCTACCACCTATAGGTACTACATAATGACTGTAACGTGCGTAAAGTACTTATAAATATTATTTAAATAATCCCAAAAAGATTACAATATATGTTTATAACCAATAAAAATAAATTTTCGGGGTACTAAAGCAATATTGTCAGTACATGTCGACGTCATGGCAGGGAGCCACCGTTGTCCATTTTGTCGATGTACTATTCATTCAATACCAACAATACCCTGTCCTTTCATAAGTTGTTTTGAACGACAGTAATATTATATTTACTTTCAACATATGCGTACAAATACGTCACACATATCATGAACTTTAATCTAAATTCTGTGTAATACAACCAAAGATAAATAAACGACAAGTTAAGGATCATAAATTAAGATAATAATATCGAACATTGGATTAAATTCCAAAGATAATTAAATACAAGTTACAAAGGAAATTATAATAAGTACCTACCTAATAATAAACTAAAAATGGAGAACAGCTGCTAGGAAATAGACAGTTACCTAATTATTAAAATATGCAAGAACTACTTCCGATCATATTATGAAATATGGCTAGACCCCTTTGGTAGGGAGATACACACCCGATTTTCATAATCCCTATATTGGGAAGAGGTTCTATTGGTTCGATAAAGAGTGATTGCTTATAAGTTCAGTAAACAATAGATAATGTGGGTACTTACCCGGCTTCGGCGCCGACACATCTGGCAGATCACTTTGAGTCATTTTCACAATCACACACTTTACACTTCCTTTGGGTAAATCTTAAAGGGTTATAGACTAAATTAATAAAAAAAATTAAGAATAAAGAATTAATTTTTAATTAGATTACTATATCGTTATAAATTATGATTCACGTTCGTTTTTCTTTAAATTTTCGTAAATTATATCGATTTTTCTTATCGAATTATTACTTTTCGAATATAGAAATCGAATTATTAATTGAATATTCAATTAAAAAATATTTTGGCACGGTCGTTAGTTGTCGCGATGTAGTTGCGGTCTCGTGCGCGTGGGCAAGGCGTCGCGACGCGTGCAGGAAGTTGATAACGCAGGCGCAGGCCGGCAGTGCCGCGGCGCGTCCGAGCGCAAGCCTTATATCGCACAGTACATAGGCAGCAGGTCGCCCTGCGGTGTCGCTCACATTTTCCTTAAATCTCGACTCTTTTATTTTGAAATTGCATTAAATGACAAATTATAAAAAAAAAACTAAGATATATTATTAGGTACGTACCTAACACATGACCGACCATTGTCCACATAAGAAATGGTTGATAAGCCGGCGTGGCAACATAAATTTTCCACCACATCAACCATCTTGGCAGCAAGTGACCCCAGCAGTTGATTAAATAAAAAACAATTAACTTTACATCTTACATCATTCAATACTGAAACTTGTCAGTCGTCCACCGAACAAACAAATATACTTTTGCATTGATTGTGTAGCCGCGCGTGTGCAGTGCTCTTGATATCGACGTCATTATCCTGAGTGTTGATGCGTTATCATGAGACAGGGTTGCGAAATCGTATATAGGTTAGTGATTCCAGCCATAACGCATCTTCACCAATAATTAATTGCAATTATTTACTTATTAAATTAAGTAATCTTGTTATTTTGAAAGCAAACAAGTGAGTACCTAGTTTATGGGTTGCACGAGTTTGGATTAAACCTAAAACTATGACTAAGGGCCGTAAGATCAATTGTAGTTTAAACTATGAGAGAGAGAGTTTGATCTCCCATCTCCCATATCCCCATATCCTATATCGAGTTTAAACTATCCGCGATTGACCAACTACCATAGATTTTATGGCTCTAAGTATTATAAGCTAGGAATCTAGAGCCGATTCTAATGAATCCACCGAACACGACGTTCCCGAGACCACAAATTGGTTCGGTTCTTTCTTACTCTACTAAAGAGCACATCCTAGTTTATCAAACTGAATCATCATCATCGCCGATATCAAGTTTCAAGAGTAATATGTAATTGTTCTCTCTTTGTTTTTGTTATATTGTAGAAAAACTAAATAACCTTTATTAACAAACATAAAACCGAGAAAACCGCAAAATTGATTTACAAAATATAATTCTCATTCGCTTTGCAAGACTTCCCTTGAATTGTATCTATACCACATAAAACTTGGAAAAATAACAATAACATAATAAACACTGAGAATGAACATAACAAATTGAAATCAAAAATGTTATCCTTAACTTGTTACTTTTAACGTAAACAGACAAAAATACTTTCGATCTGTATTCATTACATGAGTTTTTTTATTCTTGATGTCATGCAACAAAATCCACCCCAAGCCCCATTATTTCAAACAAAACGAAGTTGCTAATTAAATGTTCATCTTATTAATTCCAGTCCGAGAGGCTGACGCTGACAAACGAGTGTTGTGACTTAATTCACTTGTCCCTTCCAGTTTAGGGGGAGGCCTGCTTTGCCTTGACGGCTGCAATTAGTTCTATGTTTCACAGATGTTTATATTTATAGAAAGATAAAAATCATAGTAATCAATACCAAGATTCTTGGAACTACAATACTACAAACTACATATTTTTAGGATCATAGTTGAACTTTATACATCTATATACATGCTTACATATATGATTAACAAGCATGAATTTAATCATAATAATTATTAGCCATGTCATTTTATATGATCCGATATAAATATTATAGGTACGCTACGTACGTGAACGATACAATGACGTCGGTATATAAACCACGATCATTCACTTAAACGTCTTAAATTCTAATCGACTCCATTGAAAATCCGAGCACAGCGCTTATGTACGCATTAAAAAATCCTAAAACTTATTTGTTTATCCTTAACCGCACTTTTGTCTCATTTGTAAGCGATTGACGAATTATTGTCTCGAGGAAAACGGACACCTAGTTATAGATCTTCAACACAAAATAATGCCATAGTTGCAAATCTGCATAGGTAAATTATTTTCCTTATTCTAACAACACCCTTGAAAAACATCAAATCTGTCGCTATAATGTCACCAGAGAAGATGCTAGAGATCACTTTGATAGTTACATAAACCTTACATGTCTCGTAAGATGTTGGTAGAAAAAATCGTAAGTTGCCACCAGCGCACCAATTTAGATGCAGATAACTATACTGATTATATTGCACGGATAATTCTAGAAAACTGGTACAATCAAGGTTTCCAATGACACCAATATACGTGACGGTCGTGAGGAATACAGTGATGATTAGATTCTGTTGGGAGTTTTGTTCACTCCGTCTTTTTGAATTACCTATCTGCAGGTCATGTGCAACCGCAATGATGGACACTAAAAAACTATAAAATGCACGGAAGAAACAATTGAAGAAACTAAAGTTAAGGACAGAAGTAATGGACAAGAAGCTTTAAGATTTTTTTACTATTAAATAATATTGGTTGTGAACTACCTTTGGAGGTTGGTTGATGAAATTTAAGTTTTGCAGTCTCAATAATATACGATGAGACGTCTTTATCAGAAGTATAGAAATCTAGGTATAGAATAACCAAATTGGGTAAAATACCTAGATTTAACGAGATTGCTATTTATGTTAGCATGAGTTCCTGAATGAATGAATGAATCTAACATCACGACTTTTAACCCCATTCGAGAGTAGCCAGAGATTTGCGTGGCCATACACCACCACATTGTGGAGGTATTAAGTCAACTCAAAGCCCGCGTTTCACCAGATAGTCAGAACCCAACGTGACAGGTGGTGAAACTTGTCGCCGTGTATACAGGAACTGACTATTACCTAATCCCGAGGGATAGGTAGGTTTCCTCACGATGTTCTGTAAGCGAACTGTAAATTATGCACATAGATGAATATCATCCATGGTGCATGCCCCACCGGGGATCGAACCTGGGACCTTCTGATTGCTAGCAATGTTCGCCCCTAGGCTACATCCGCTTAAGTTCCTATATGTTTGTTAAACCTTCATTTGGCCTAAAACCTCACTCGACAAGGAAACGAATTAGACCTAGTTCCAGTATACAATCAATCCATACATCAAACTTGTCATAATAAACCAACGGTTAATTCATTTCCCGCATCGGCCTAATATGATTTCCCTAAATACATCACCGCTCTATGTACATCCTCAATATCATCTGTCAGGTATTGTTTTCCTGTGTAATATCACATGTACATGTACATATTACATGATCGATAGCTCCCACAGTTTAATTCATGCTAGTAGTTAGTTTTCACGTTGTGTGTACGGCCTTGTTTGTACTCCTTCCCTCACTCACTCGGGGAGTTTGAGTTTGAACATTTTGTTAACGACAAGTGACTCTAACTCATGGTAGAGTCAATGTATTCGTATCCTATTTACATTGATTTTGAATTCCACTAGTCTGTACCTAGTATTAATTACCAAAAATA
The DNA here is from genome assembly GCA_947859195.1 of Drymonia ruficornis. Taxonomy (NCBI): domain Eukaryota; kingdom Metazoa; phylum Arthropoda; class Insecta; order Lepidoptera; family Notodontidae; genus Drymonia; species Drymonia ruficornis. The sequence continues at coordinate 286,852 of OX401918.1, forward strand.
GGCGTTACCAAAATATCTAAATAACTTGTATATGACCTTAAGATCACAACATATTATCGCTTCTATTTTTACCTACGAATACACAGTCGAATATTGATCTAATCTTAATATAACCTCTATTCTATAATACAATACTAATATGTCATTGTGGGGACTATTTTATACGTAAACATGTAATTAGGCACACAGACTAGCGGGCAGGCGAGGGCATCCTCCACCGGGCCGTAATGAACAGGTCGGCGACAGGATAAAAGGATGATACGTGATTGGTGTGCGGATGGCAGTTCCGGGGTCAGTGGACGTGCTCTCAACACTAGTAGGGGTAGGGGACCACTGTGGCGTAATGTGCAGACATAGTGGAAAGAGGTCATGTACAACATAAAATTTTGGCACTGTGTTTATCGACTAGATCTGCTATTTTGATTTCTTTATTTAAATGCATACTAAATTGAGGCATAATTAAATTTAAATTAAATTCGTTTTTTTACAGGACTTTGTAGTGACAGAAACAGAAACAAGCGTATGGCTAGCCTGATGTTAAGCAGTTACCGTAGCCTATAGATGCTTGCAATACCAAAGACACTGCTCGCACTTTGCCCACATGATTCAGTTTATATTCATTGTTAAATAAAGTATGCATCGCCAGAGTAGAACATCTTTTTCGCGTGGCGAGGAATGTAGAAGAATATGCGGAGCTAAGAGACATCAAACCTCAAGAAGAAGAGGCAAAGCAGGTAAGCATCTCTTGTGATAAGAAAAAAATCTAACTTATTAACAAAAGTAAATTCCCTTCATTTGACCGTACGCCCGAGTCGACATGAGTCTTTAGAAGTAAGAATCTCGACATCAGATTCTATTATCCTTCACTCGGTGACCTGCGGAACAGCCTCAAGGAAAACTAACATTTTCTAGGTCTAATCGAGTTTTCTGGCTTATTTTCCGAGAGTTAACCGTACGAAATAAGAACACCACTTTTGTAAAAAAATATGTTTTTGTTTAAAATAAGTAAAGTATTAACTTTTTTATGAGACTGAGGTGGCAAACAAGCATACGGCCCGCCTGATGTTAAACAGTTACCGTAGCCTATAGATGCAATACTATACCATATACAACCATTTATTATGCAATACCATAGGTATGGTGGTGTATGGCCACTCAAGCCTCTGACTACCCCCGAATGGGGATAAAAGTCGTGACGTTAAATTTCATTTTTACATTTCATTTTTACCATAGGTATGCTTACACGTTGCCGACCTGAAGGGGAGTTTGACAGAGGGAGGGGAAGGGAGGGAATTGGGCTTCCGGATCTCTCACTCATCGTACGAAACGCAGCTGTAATAGCCACTTTACGACGATCTTCTGTGAGAGGGTGGTACTACCCCGGTTGAGCCAGCCCGTATAAGCTACAGTCGACAGCTACAGTCGACCACCAATAAAACCTCAACTCAAGCTAATCATCCTGAAATGGTTCAAATTCGCATATCAATAGGGATTGTTATCAAACGAATGGAAATAATTTATATCGAAATGAACGCCTGTATGCAACGTTCTGCAAATAAATTATCTCATAATTCAATTGTGCTCGTAATTGTGTGCATTCAGACGAGATAATTTATATTGGTGTAAGTGATATTGTACGTATTCGTGCAATTTGTTATAATGACGTCTCTTGCTGTCTTTTGATGGGTAAATAATTTATTGATAGTTTATAAATCAAATGGCATAGGTCTACAATGAGTTCCCTAGTATGCACCTACTATAACTATGTATTTGATATCAGAAATAAACAAGGTTACATTTCCAAAAATGTCCACGAGAATCAATTTTTCCTTCTAGTATGCGACATATTTTATCAAACAAACTTATTTCAAATGCAAATGGACGGGTAGTCGTGGGACCTTTGTCCATCAGTGGGATATGAAATAAACGCAAAAAAATACGCTGTATTTTTTACTATAACTTATAGATAGCATTAACTATTAAGGCACATCCCCATAAAGGGCTCCGGAAGCAACAAACGGGGGCGCATATAGAGAGCCACACCGACCGGAAGCTGTCGCGATGCTTTGTACCCTATATGTCTTGTCACGCTATTCTGCCCCTTATATTAATAGGGTTATGGCGTTATCCGGTGGCAGGGCATTTTGCGCGCGCGTTGCGGTAAAAGATAGCATTATTATGTGGGCAGAAAAATTGCGTGTGGTTTTTGTGTAGGGTGAGAAAGTGGTTGGCGGCGCTCAGATTGCTAGATAGGGGTTAGAAAGATCTATATAGCTCAGTAAAGGCCTACACTGTATCAAGTAACTTATGAGCCTTCGTATGTATATTAATAATTGAGTGAGAGTATACCGCGGACTTACCACAACCTACTTGTAGCTCTACTCGCTAGTCGCTGGCGTCTCCGTAAAATATTTGTATGCAATAATAATCGTGAGGAAACCTACCTATCCCTCGAGATTAGGTAATAGTCAGTTCCTGTATACACGGCGACACGGTTCACCACCTGTCACGTTGGGTTCCTTCTGACTATCTAGTGAAACGTGGGCTTTGAGTTGGTTAATACCTCCACAATGTGGTGGTGTATGGCCACTCAAGCCTCTGACTACCCCCGAATGGGGATAAAAGTCGTGAAATTACATATTTTTTTTTCAATAAATATCTCGAGCGATAGCACTGTTCAGGAGTCACGTATTCAGTGAACGGCGGGGTCACCGCCTGGAGCCGTGCATGCTGACATCAACTGCAGCAGCAACAGGTAGCTCGCGTTAGGCGCTACTAGTACTACAGCAGTTGTAAAGAGGACTTTGGAGTGTTGCCATAGTAAAAATAAATTAAAAACTTATGTAAAAAGGCTCATTTTAGTAAAAGTTTTTATAGCCATTATCACCAGGAGATCATAAAATATACGTCTGCGTACTTATCAAGAGAAGGCAACATGTCACCACGTCAAGAGGGACGTTAGTAGCTCTACCGTGAGTTTTTACGTTTGCTAGGACTCCATAGTCTCTAGCGCGTAGGTACGTAAAACTATGTACTTATAAAGTACATTGAACCATAGACCAGATTTTTGTTTTGTTTATTAATTTAACACAAAAAGTAAAATGATGAGATCCTTTATAAAACCTGTTACTTTGACTTTAGTCTGGACGCTAAATGATATTTATGTCTATTATTCTGAAGAACAGTGTGCCATATTGTATGATTGTCCGCAATTCCTTTCATCCCCTTGGCTGTCATCAGAACACCCTGCCATTGTTCAACTCCTTTGTCGCGTTGTCGTTGTCGCTTGTCACCTAGTGACAAGTTAATTGGTTCCCGTTGACAATATCCTAGCTTCGTGTTTGTGTGTTTGTTTATTGATGGGATTATTAATTAGTTGGCGTTGTTTGGCTATGGCCATAACGTGAATGAGTATGGCTTAACAATAGATTGGACGAAATGATAAATAAGCTATCATTGAAAAGTAATAAAATAAAATATCGCAGACCGTTTGTAAACATTACGACACTTTCAATTGGCCCCGCCGGCGACGGGAATAAAACCCGCAACTACCCGGTGAACGAACAGAACAGATACACCGTCGACGCAACGCAACGTCGAACGCAACTTAAGCTAAAAGGGACTTTAACATTTAAGTAGCGGTTCAGTATTCGGCCGCCGACAACATCATAGGAGCTCATTAGTCCATACGTAGTCTAACTTACGCAGTACCACACGTTCTGATATTGATATCAAAACAAAAATGTCGGCGCCTCCTTATCAGTACCACATCTTAAACAAAATTTCCCTCGAGAACATTCCTGACACGAATAACACTTCCCCTACACGATCACCATCCTGCAATATATTATTAAAATCACAATTGCGTTCTGGGTCTTTACGGTCAAGTGCTAATCTTACGCAATGGGGGTCACCTCCACATGTGACCGTTTGAATATTTAGGTTTACAAATAGACCGCTAATGAAGTTCGAAGGGAGAAAAAAACGAGTTAGGGTTATAAAGCATTGGAAACAGAGTCCTTTAGGATTTCCAGCTAACACAGTGTGATGAGCTGATCTAAATCTCCCAAATGCCCCGACATAGGGTTGGCTGGCACATATTGCCCCAGGAACATACTGCCCCTGAGTAGTCCCGCCGCCCGCCGGTGCCAGGTTATTCGGATGTCTCTAGGGCATTTACAATGTCGCCAGCTCTATGGAAAGATACGGGGCCGCTTCGATCACCTCATTAATGGGTTCCATGATTCATGGGGCTAAGCGATCATCTTGGTTGTTTAAAACTAAGCAGTTGCAACCATTTTCCTGTTACCTCCACTAACTATAAATGTGTATCATATTATTTTCCCGGATGTGTTTTCAAGGTAATGTTGTTCGGAAATGAAATAGTTGTTGTGTGTACGCATCAAAAATAATATGAGGAACTGTATTAAATTACAATAATACTCATCTCAAGTATTTCCTTCACAGTGCTCAGGGTACACTGGCTCTACCATGAGTTTGTACATTAGGGGGCTTCCATAATTTAAGTGAGGCATTAAGGGGGCGAGGGGGTCGAGCCAAATCTCACCTAATCTCACGTGGGGGAGAGGGGGGTCTAAGAAAATCTCACGTAATTTTTTACCGCAAGAAACCATGTAAAATTCCGAGAAAACTGGGTTAAATTAAGTTAAACATGTTTCTCCACTAGAATATGGCTATTGAAAAATCTCATGACATCTCACCAAGGGGGAAGGGGGGATCTAAAAATCACCTCACATCATTTATGGACGCCCCTTTATTAATATTTACATTAAAAGGGTTCATTCTTCGGGTGACCAATACGGGCGTTTACAATTTACCATACAATTACGTAGACGCTAGCGACTAGCAACGTTTGTTTGTAGAACTACATAAAATGTATTGACAAAGGAGCTTAAACTTTGCTGACTCTAGTCACTTTTTTACATTTGTCTCCGAAAGCCTCTTGTAACACATACAACTTAACCTTTCATTTTTAGCAAACTTCCCAACACTTTCCGATTCGAGCATTTACTTGAGATTCTAAACAGTGCTCGAGTAATTGCGTTTAGGCAAGTTTCGACGGCAGCCGCAAGAGGTCGTATAGTGAAGTTGAGAAATAGTGGCGCCGTAAGTTGTTTGTGAATCCCGGCCGAGAGGTAGACATACCGAGCATAGGGGGTGTGTTCCGAATAGAAATGTATGTATCTCGAGGTTTCGGGGGAGAACTATGTTAGCTATTTGAGAAGCTGGATTTTAGGGTTCCGCTGCAAAAAGCCGTTTATCGGCATTGGAAATGAGTTAACCGATCTAAACAAAGTTTGTTATTTATTATTGTTTTGGTATAAGTTCAACAGAGCCTAATTTGAGAATAATATTACAGTTAAAATGGAATATGTAAGATAAGTCGCCTAATATGATTGAATAAAAAACAAATAAATATACCTTTAATTACAATTTTTATTTCTACAAAAAATATCTCTATATTTTTACAATAAGTTCGGAACTCTGGTCGTACCAATGGAGTTCGCACTTGCCGAGTGCTTACTGCCTTCTCTTTGAACGTAAAAGTTACGATTGCAGGCCTCTTTCAAGTAAATAGTGTTTGAACTGTACTAGAAAAGCACTTTTCTGGCCGTGAGACTCATATCAGAACAGGAGTCATCAGTTCTTAGACTGTTTTATTTTTCGAATTAAGCTTTTTTTACTGTTGTTTGATCAGTCAGCTTATTTATAACTATATGTAGGTCCATTATCTAATTATATCATCGTATCGTCATCGCATCAACATGGAATTATATTAGGTACTTACTTTGCAAAGGATACGGCATAATGTCGTATAGCGTTTTAATAACAAGAAACAATATTCATTACTAACAGATTTTGGAGTAATTGTTTATTTTTTGTGTTTGTAACTCATACCACATACTCGTAGACATAGGGGCCATCCATTAATTACGTCACACGAATTTCATGATTTTTCGACCCCTCCCCCTTGTCACAGCTGGTCACATTTACGAGACTCCCCCTCTCCCTGTGTAACGTCACATATTTTTTAGAATTTTCAAAATTTTTCGTTAACATTTCAAATTTCGATTTTAATACTTGGACATATTAGATTTTTAAATGTGTCGTCACTTAACTTAGGACCCCTCCCCCCTTGTCACACCATGTCACATATCTTCAACCCCCTCCCCCCTTTACGTGTGACGTAATTTATGGATGGCCCCATATCACTAAAAGTTTAATATAAAAAAAATATAGTAGTCGATCTTCAACTTTTTGTTACGTGTGTCTCTAGCTATCCCAGGCCAGTCCAGGCCTGCCATCATCGCGACCACCTCAAAATTCTAGTACCCATCACGACATACGCGTCCCATCCTATACGTGTTGGGAACTTCAAAAGGACGCGACTTAATACGATACGTGTGGGGAATACCCGGCGGCGGCGGCAGGGGCGGGGCGGGGCGGTCAGCAGCCTTGCGGCGACCTCGCGAAATGTCGAGACTGCGACACCTGCTGACTGGGCTTAGATCCTGGTAGGTGAGTGTTTTGGCTTCGTGGATTTTTAAGAGATTTCTCAATAAAATTGTTTCAAATAAGTAAATCTTAAAATCCCAATTCCATATTAAAAGGCAACAGGTTTGGAATATTAAAAGGCAACAGGTTTGGCAACACATTTGTAGGATGCACCCGGAGAGATGGACAAGAGGCTTCACGCTATGGGTGCCTGAAAATGGGCGTGGTCGCCGAGGCAGGCCCAGGAAACGTTAGCGTGACGACCTGGATGCATTTTGCAACAATTGGCCAGAAATGGCCAATGACAGAGAGGAGTGAAGAGTTGTGGGGGAGACCTTTGCCCAGCAGTGGGACGATGTGGGTTAAAAAAAAAACAAAAAAAAAGTTTGGAACTTAAAAGTAGTTGGAGAACCACATACCTAGTCGGTCGGTAGTAGTACCGACCAACTATGCCAATTGCCACAAATAATGGTTTATGGGAGGTAACCATTGTCATTAGGCGTATTTTCACTACTCACGCTACTATTATAATTAAAAAGACTGCGAGTGTACATTTGTAATAATAACACTGTCACTGGAGATATTATGTGAGATTACACATTTGTGCATTTTTTTACATTATAAAACACAAAATTCCCCTCCATCCCCCAGACACCATGACAAGCGAAGCAAAAATAAATCTCGCATCAAAAATGTACCGCGACTAACTACAAGAAAAATATTTTCCCAAAGGATACGGTGCAGTATACGTGGGATAGAAAATTCCGGAGTTAGATACAATACGGATATCATAGTTAACGGTATCCCGTATTTTCATTTCGTTTAACATGGATGCGTATTTAATAGTTTAAAGTTTAATACGCTGTCGACGAGAATTGGATCGCGGGGCTTTTATTTGTATTATAAACTTGTGATTATTCATGACAATCATGCATTTAAAAAAACATTTTTCTTTTCCCTTCTCCGGACTCTACATCTATCTGTCCCAATTGGCAGATTCAGGAGCGATACGAGAGGTCCTCTCCATGCTATGTAGAACTCTACATGTAAGAAGTGAATTATGTACAGAGATGCTACAACGGTAGAAAGGTTTAAAGTAAGGTATGTGATGGAATGTTTTCTAAACTTTATATTTAAATTCAGGAAATACCTTAAGATCTCTATCAACCATAAAATTAATTTATTATTATTAAAACTAAACAACAAAACGATTTCCTTTCCGCTTCATAACTTCCAATAAAAATGAAATTATTAAGTAACATGACTAAAGGTACGAATTTCATTGAACACATTTCGCGACTTCGTCCACGTGGATCTCAGAACGGCATTTGCATACAAACTTGCATCCCCTTTTTACTTCCGTACGGGATGCATTTACCAAAATCCTTCCTTATTGGATGCCTGTGGGGTAACAGGTAGCTGTGAAGATTTCATGTTTCCAAGCGCAGTGGTTTAGGCTGTGCGTTGGTAGGTCAGTCAGTCAGTCAGTCAGTCAGTCAGTCAGTCAGTCAGTCAGTCAGTTAGTCAGTCAGTCAGTCAGTCAGTCAGTCAGTCAGTCAGATTCTCCTTTAATATATAATCACAAGAAGTACCCAACTTAAATTCAGGAAGGTACGTAAATAAATAAGTTTAAACTTCAATTATTAATATCATGCTCCGGCTACGTCGTCGCAGACTTTTCAGCTGGCCTCATTTCTGGAAATATTGAAAAACATAATTAATTTTCCACACATTACAAAACTTGACTTTATTAGTGGGGTGATAAAGTTAAAATTGGCTCACCGACGTCGGGTTCTTTAGGTTCGTTCCAGGGCTGCTTCTCCGACGTACTGAACAGCACAAAGAACAAGTTTGTGAAGAAGTACACTCCAGATGACACGAAGAATACCTTCCGCCAGTCGGCGGGCTGGTTCTGTAATGTATGGGGTTCATTTTAATAACATTACTAATTTCACTAAATTAACGGTTATTGAAGCCATGCGAAAAGCTACAAATGAAGGAAGTAGAGAAAGTTAAGCTAGTTCGCTGGGTTCCAGTGCCACTCTATAAAGAATAAGTAAAAGTGGTATTATAGTGAGCAGTGTAGGTATTACGCAGTAGAGACGAATATGTATTATTGTAGCTGTTTCAAGCAAATGTTGGTCATGGTATTTCTTACGACATCTTGTATAATAGCGCCACAGACAAGTGGCGCGATGATTGAAATAATATTGGCCAAGAAGTTGGTGACGCCCATCAAACTACCGCTGAAGTTTGGCGCCAAGTCGATGTGGACCAACTGGAACAAAACACACTTTAGTTATTTCGAGAACAAAGTTACTAAATTTATTTAGGAGATCCTACTATTACTACAACGCTAGGCAATCTTAAACTAGAGAAGCTTCAATGATAATTTCAAGAACTATTTTTTACCGTACCATTGGCAGACTCCACTGTTAATAAGTAAAGACATTAACGTCACGGAATAGTTCAAAGTGGTTTCATTAGTATGAGCACATTGTACCACAACAACAAAGTTAATTAAAGTAAAGCGAACTCAAAAGAAAATGAGACTCCAGAAAGTGTGAACACTTTAATTTAACCTTATAATCTAATTTTCTTGAGTGCGAGCGAGTGCAGTCAGTTCCAAGCTGGTCAGTTGATCAAGCGCTGGTTAATTTTGCATTGTAACGCGTGCTTTGTAAAGTAAGTTAAGTAGAAACCGATTGTTTGATATACTGATAACAATCGTTTAATGCTATAAAAGTCTGTTGGTGAACACGGTCCTAAAACCTTGATCTCTGTTTTATTAGAAGTTTAATTTTAAACACTGATCAATTACGGTTTTGTGGTCATACCCACCATGTAGCCGGCGTACTGGCCCGAGTTGATGCCGACGGCTACCGTCAACATCACCACAGCGAATTCCTTGCCCGCAGGGGCGTAGGACAGCCCTATGAGAGCGATCGCTGGACCCCATAGACCTATCAAAGGGACAACAGTAAATTAAAACCATCAGTAAAAACCCCAGCCAAAAAAAAACCATAAAACTAAGCCAAGGGGCTTAAACGGTTTGAGATCTAAAGAATTAATGTATTGTGTTTTGATTGTATTGTCTCAGTTTCTGACAATATTAGGGTGCTTCCGATTTTGTTGATACTGTACATACCTATAGAATTGAATAATTTCCTAGTATTGGCGACAGAGAGCCATTTCCGTCTGATGATGACATCCGTCATGTAGCCCATTGGTAAGCACAGCAGGAACATGGAGAGGTACGGCAGGGAGGAGAGCACTCCGTTCTGGAAATAAAACAAAAATCTCTAATTAGTGGGTACGACAACCTCGATATTGCAACGACTATGTTTGATTAAAACCAATTTAGATAAGAAATTGAAAATACCACATGCGTCTCTATAAAGTATAGGGTTATTCAAGCCGCCCCGAATGCCTCTGACATGGCTTAACCACAGCTGTCTAGGTGACAACAACCGGGACAGACGTTTACATTACGAAGCACGGAGACGTTAAGTTCGAAATGCCACTAAATGTTCACCCTTATCTGACTAACTTTGCCAAGCGTTGCTTAACCTCCTTTTGAAAAGAGTAACCATTGAGTTTCTTGCCGGCTCTTCTCAATGGAAGCAACATTACGAACCGGTGGTAACGTTAAAATATTGTTTATCTTGACTATTTATAAACGCTTTATTGAGCTTACATGAATAAAAAACTTTTGATTTGATTTGATTTGATTGTGATTGCAGCTGGCTATGAGCGCCTTAAGAATTTGATTTTCAATACCTCGAAAGTGCGGGACGGTGACTCCTCCAATTCTTGTTAAAAGGTGTTACTTTTCCATAGTCATTACATTAAAACAAAACAAGTTGACTTTGTTTTATTAAGGCAATGGTAACTCACATTTTTCAGTTCGACTTCCAGAACATGGGCCATATAAGTGGGCATTTCAGTCATGAGCGTGAAGAAGCCCCAGTTCTGACCGCAATGGGCTACGATCACCGCCCAGAATGGCAGCGAAGTCATTATCTTCAGCCAGGGCGTCGGGAACCTCTGAAATTTTTACAAGTTTATAAGTACAAAGTTATAGCAGAAGAAATAGATGATTATCTGAGCTATCTGACACCCTTATAGGAATTCAATTCAATTAATATTGTTCTCACTTTTTGTTCACCAACTCTTCCCAAGGACTTCTGAATGTACATAACTTCTTTTTCTGATATAAGCTTGGCTGTTTCAGGAGAGTCCGCTCCGAGTATAATGTACACTGCCACCCAGACAGCTCCCAGGACTCCATTAGCATAGAATATAGCAGGCCAGCCCCAGGCCGACGCCAGGAATCCTGATGCCAATAATTGAAGAGCTATTCCTAATTGACCGCCTGAAATGAAAATAGATTTTAAAATTACGCAAAGTAAGAGTCTATATAGATATTTTGTGGTTATACCTCGAAAATTACGCAGTAAAATATATCTACTGTTTATGACGAAAACAATAAACATAATATAGACAAACGTGACTAGAATATCTTATTTTTGCATACTGCGTTAATCTTAATACGTATATTAGTACGATACTCTTGCTCTTGCTTGCTAAATCCTCATCCGGAAAAAGGAATAAGAAAACGCGGAATTAACTTAGGAGTCATTATGAAAGAAACGTCCTAACTTTAATTGTTCTAGATAGTTTAAAAAAGAAATCGGAGCGGAATACTAATTACTGCACTTAAGCGCAGGCTTCCTGTTGCATGACTTGTAATGAAGTTAGGGATGAATTGTTATTCTATGAACGTTTTGTAGTTTTAAAATGCAAAAGTCGTTTTATTTCCAGTTATGCAACAGGCGGATTTGAGAGCATGTGTTCAAAACTATCCTTTTAATCCCATAGCTATAGCCACGGTCAATGAAGCTCTGTACCTGCATATGCAATAGTGGTAAGGAGACCCTTTTCTTCTAGAGGCACCCACTGACTGCAGAGATGATGGACACTGGGGTATATGAGGGCCTGCGTCACGCCTTGCAGCACACGGCAGGTGCACACTAGCATCCAACCACCCTGAATAACAAGAATTTAATGTTGTATGAGCGAGAACTTGATAAATATTCATTAGTAAATCTTGGGTCACTGCAATGTGACACAAATAGATTTTTAAGCCGTAGGTTGGACCGGAAAAAATTAGCCAAGTGCCTCCTAAAGTTCTTCAAGTCTACTCCCTGATGTAAGTGAAAATTCAAAAATGAGTGCATAGATAGTTATGTATAATGTACAACATGATAATAATAATTTATTGCAGCTTATTTATTATTCAAGGAAATATTGTACAGACCTTGCTTAAGATGAAAATCTTGACTTAGAAATGATTGAGACAGGTTTGGGCGAAGCATCACCGGATTTCTATGTTATGAGAAGAGATCCATTACGAGATGGTAAACGAAAAACTACGAAAAAGCATTGTATTACTCACTATACTAGCTGCAGTAGGCATAAATATACAGAGCAGCGAGTTGACTGCTATGGCGATAGTGAGGAGCACTTTCCCGCCGAACCTGCCCGCGAGCTCGCCAGCAGGCACTTGCAGCATGATGTACCCCCAGAAGAACGAGGATAGTATCACGGACTGGACCTTGTTTGACCAGTGGAGGGGCTGGAACGAGTAATCGAGCAGTTATTAATAAGCAGTGACGTGTTTGCCATAGGGTCGATGAGGAGATGACCCCATGTGTTCCAGGGTAGGTAGTGATGCTTTCAATGCGCCGACAGTACCAGCACGCTACGTGCCCTATTCATGAAAACGTCGTAACCATGGACCAATTACTAAGGGGACTGGCCCTAAGCAACTCGGCCGAGTGGTCGGCCTAGTACTAACATCGACATAAAACGAAGCGAGTAGTTCAACTATTTACCGGTAGATATCACAATGAAAATGAAAAAACAATGACCACGTTTTTTTTCATACATACATCTAATAAGGGCACCTCTTTCTTTAGTCTTTACTCTGTGGTCGCAACGCTGCTAAATAAGCGTTGAGATTCCACTATACAATAGACAGCGTTGCAACGCCACTGTGAAAGCATCGAACGCAATTGTGAAAGTTTCGCAACGGCACTATGCCAGCTTTGCAACACCACTGGAAACGGGTCGAGATGCTGGTATGCAGTTTCACGATGCCACTAAGAAAATGTTATCATCATGGGGCTATTATGACGGCGTCGCAACATCAATATAACCTGTGGAAAGACATTTTGTGTGAAATGGTCTTTTCGTAAGGACTATGTACCTACTTTTTACGACGTAGTAGCAAAACCAATATATTTACAAGATTTTTATAGCTTTCCATATATGTTTATATATATATAGATAGAAACTGTCATAGATATGAATTGCTGCGGAATGCGGAAAATTGTAATATTTTATAAGGCAATATGCATTTTGTCTCATCATTATCGACAACGCCAATAACTTATTAACAGTTATTTGCCAAGTTGATTGATATATCTAGTGGGCGCGGTTAGGTCAACGGCATAACACACTAGATGTTTTACTCGGCCGATGCCACGATAAACTTTCCATTCATTGTTTATTATGTAATATAAGATTACGTAAACATTGCGCCATATCAATAACTTAACTAAAGGTTCCTACAGGTCTCCGTACAAGACCTGGATGCATCTTGGTTGAAGTTCGGTGCAAGCATCCTTGCACCAAACTTGACCTCCTATTTCGAATTTTATAATTGGTGGAATTTTATTCCCAAATGGACCACATTTTTTATTTACAACTGCATATGTATACTATTACAATATTTAAATAAGTAAGACCGCTTTAAGTATAATGGCGCGTTTATATTATGGCAGTAACAAGCCAGTCCAGCGACCCAGTCTAGCGCTGACCTGTAACTGGCACCGTGTAAACGCTATTTTCAACCCAGTCCAGCGCTGACTTCAATCGCAAGTCAGTCCAGTCAGACTAGCCGCCTGTCTGCATACGGGCAGTGCTGTTTACACGGGGCCAGTGACAGGACAGTCCAGCAACCCAGTCCAGTGATCCGCGCGTGTAAACACTAATTCCAACCCAGTCCAGTGCTGACTTCAATCTCAAGTCAGTCCAGTCAGACTAGCCACCCGTTCTATTTTGGAACCCTGTAAGTAAGTGCGTAACTCAAAAATAGCTACTTTACATAATAGCAAAAAAACTAAATGAAGTTATTGTTACCCATGCCTTACATAGTGTTACAAATTTTCAAATAACAAATCATTATTGGTCTGTTGTCTGTTGTCTCATTCATTGAAATGGTCCGGGATATCCTACACTAAGAAATAACATTAAAATATCAAAACCGTAAAAAAATTACTTACGCACTGTTAGAACCTAACCGACAATTTGTTGTACGGTGTCCGCCATATTTTCGAATGTCAAACGTTTCCATGACAATAGACCATGGATGCAATAAGTTCAGACAGGATTGTGCATTTAGGAGCAAAGAAGGTTTTAATACTTTTTAAATAAAAAATCGTAATTAAAATATACATGAATAAAATTGTTAAATGAAATGGTTAATTATTACAGGATGTCAAGATTTGATTTCAGTTTAATAGTAATTGTAAATAACTTATACATATTGTCGTTAGACGGCATTATTACTATTGATGGCGTAATTAATCTTGAGGAGTCAACTTCAATATTTACGCCGTTACCATCAATCCATCATTGTATGTAGGGTGTGCAGTGTAATAAATGTATTTGTAGCACTTTAGTGCTTTAGTTAAAATACCCCACGAGCCGCCATCCTAACAGATCGAAATGGGACGACATCGCCATTTGTAGGCGTTGGATCACTTTGGGACCAGGCTAAGTCCCATTAAACACCCACAATACGAAAAAAGAGACGGCCCAGCCTTTTTTCTCCGACATATACTAACATTCTGAATTTTCACCATTAGTTGCCTGTATTAATTTCGGCAGATTTTACACCTCAGAATGTATCCTACCTTACCGTTAATTAAATTCATAATGGCAACTGTGCGAGCAAGACACACACGTCATCTAGTTTGTGGCACTCACTAGGCATGTTTTCTCTACTCATTTACTTCAAAGAAATGTAAGTTTTTCTGCAATGTGAGAGTTTATTTCCGCAAACCATATCTTGAGATCGCACGAACTGAGCATGGGGCTAGAGAAAGAAAGAAGAAAAATCACTTGAGATCGCACAATCCTTATTAACTTAATACGTCCATGACAACATAGACAATTCTTTGGATAAAACTATTTTAGACATTGCCTATTGCCGCCATCTTGACCAAAATGTGAGCGTCAAGATGGCGGGACCAGACGTTATTGAGGAAAATAATAGTGGATAACTTTTTCTTGCCTCATTTTGAAAATAATATATCTTTATGTACATAGCGCGTACTAAATCTAGGAGCTTTAAGGAAATATCGTCACGTTCACGTTCATCACGTTTCATTTGTTACTTACTTAACCGAATCGTCAAGATAGCGGGACTGGTTGCAACATCATATTATTTTAATTCGGTTGATGCTATGTATTAAGTTAAGAAAAAAGAAAGAAGGAAAAATATTTATTTAAAAATAAAAGAATATTAGGTACATAAAACATGTTATTCCCATACTAGGCTGAGCCTGTCCTGTGGGAATCAAATTTGGTACAGATTAGTACAAATATAGTACTAAATTCCCAAGTCCGAATTATCCATCTGCGAGCAGCACTTCTTGGCCTAGTGGATTTTTTTAAATCGCAGGTACTGCTTTGGCCTTCGGAGGCAAAAATTTCAAGTTTAGGGTACAATCAGTACATATTTAGCACTAAATACTCGATGAGTTGTTTGTTTTTATTCTGAGGTCTGAAGCCCGCCACTTTGACGCTCACACAAATAGATATCAAACTGATTTATTGACTTACTGGCTTGTGAGTGGCGCCGAAATTTAGCATCGTGTAGACGCAATCGGACAGTCGGTACTAGTTTGTTCACTCCGGCCGTCAGTTTAAAAAATGGGCAGCTCACTGACCTACTGACTTACTGACTTCACCCGTTTACACTATTCCAGTATTTTCGGCGCAATTTCATAATTTCGGCGCCAAACGCTGAACCTGTTTAAACGATCCATAAGCGATAACTTTATTTTTTTTATGCATAGTTATCGTAAAACACAAATTTCAACAACTAATTATTGGTTTATCTCGCGAAGTTTAGATAAACTATTCAAAAAAGGTCACAAACACAACATTATATTTTTAAAGATAATTACCTATGTCATAATGTTTTATCAGCACCATAGTACATTTTATAGCTTGTAATATAGTCGGTTAATTATCTTAATTTAGATAATACAGCGTCTTGTTGTCGCTGGCAAAATAGTTAGGAAACTACGTAATAAACATATTAGGGTTTATAATGCCCAAAACGGTGACATTAAGCAAAACATTTGATGAATCCGTTAGCTCATATGCTTTATTAGATACCATATTAAAGAACAGACCGTCAGGAACAAAGTGTACTTGGCAATTTATGTTTATTTGTTACCAAATGTTGTAGAAAACACGTTATTTTTAGTTTTCAACCTATATTTTTTCCACAACGGCTCACAGATACTATGTAAAATCTCTCAAAATGATGTGTTTGATAGGTTTTTATTCAATAATAATCGTGAATTCGCTAAAAACGTCATCGCTGACGATAAATCCCAAACTTTTTCAGTACCGTAGCTATCATCAGCAGCATGCACCCTCTTAAGTATTATATTTGAAGTAATTTTGTATTAGGATCCCAAATAATTATTTTAAATTCTCGGTTTGGACTCGTAGATAAATTTGCGTAAATAATTATTATATTATAATTATTATTTTTTTCATCTATGTGCATAATTTACAGTTCGCTGACGGTGAGGGAAAACATCGTGAGGAAACCTACCTATCCCTCGGGATTAGGTAATAGTCAGTTCCTGTATACACGGCGACACGGTTCACCACCTGTCACGTTGTCACCGTCTGACTATCTAGTGAAACGTGGGCTTTGAGTTGGTTAATACCTCCCCAATGTGGTGGTGTATGGCCACTCAAGCCTCTGACTACCCCCGAACGGGGATAAAAGTCGTGACGTTACATTTTTTTTTTATAATTATTTTTTAAAATAAACAGCAGTATGTTTAATAGATATGCAATCCAAGGCAATAGTTAACCGGTTGGCGGTGCCGTTTAGTGTTCTTACTGCCTCTATTTAATTTCTGTACCTAAAAAATATTATAGTTGATGGTAAATAAAGTGCCTCATTTTATGACAGTGCGCATTGATACTGAAAGCTTGTAACTGTCGTGCCCAATTGTACTACTCCGCCAAGCCAACTAGAGACCTCTCAAATGTGACGTCACTCGCTCAACAAGTCGATGGCGGTGGTGCGGGCGGGGGTGCTAGCGGGAAGCCGCAGGCGGTGGCGGGTGTGCGGGCGGTATGCGGGCGGAGAAGCCGCGTTCCATCCGAGTGCCTAGTTGGCTTGGTGGAGTAGTAAGACAGGAATGTATGTCTACTCACCGGTTCACTGTCCTTGGCCGTCATGGCGACGATGGCCATGCTCATGTTGACTCGCATGCTGAACGCGATGAGCATCATGAAGAAGATGAGAGCTACTTGTGCATGCCGCACACCCATCCCCTCTGGAAACGCACACATTATTTCATCACGCAAACTGTTTTAAATTACACGTGGCATTTAAAAATGAATAAGATTATTTTATATAATTTCAAGGGCATCGATGCCTGCAATTTTATCGCATTTCTTATACATTATTATTTTATATTATTAAATAATATAAGTTATTTTTACGTAGGTAATATAATATTTTTTTGTGGAATCATTTATTATTTTACACTTCATATTCAAAGACAAATTGTACAAAACCATGTTATTTTTAATAACATAACTTTATTCATACTCACTGGGCCTAACATTGTCTTGTTCACTGACGGCTCCCATGACTGTAGACCGTTTTGTTCAGTAATTTCAGAAAATCCCGTCACCTATGGAGTCGCGCACCGGACTGAACAGCGCCGTCCAGATAACATTAATACGCGAATACTATGTTTATAAACATTATTTATCTTGCAAACTATGGAGAGGCACTTGACCTATATTTTTTTTAGTATTTTTTTTCATACAGCTTCAACACTTAAAAAGTCTATCTATAGAGTTCATAAATGCATTTTATTTTTTCGGAAGATTCGTTGTAAAATTGCAAGAAACTCCACCGACAAAAGCGAAGTTGTTAAACACGTTTGGAGTTGTTTGGCAAACGAAAATAAAAAGGTCACATGTTTGTTTTTGGTCCGCCGAGTGTCCAAATCCTTCGTCCAATGGCAGTGCCGATTTTTAAATTATGAGAAAGCCCACGATTCCTATCTAAAAACAACAAATAATTAAAGTTTACAAACTAAACAACGACAAAATAACAGGAATGTTTTACACCGCACATCCACTTTATATAATGCACATAACACTACTACTATTCTAAGCATCGTAAATATCGTAATCTCTAATCACTAACAAATACGTTTGAGACAGAATTATTTATTTGGCCGCAAACACGACGAAAATTAAAACGTGTTTCTGTTTAATGACGTCACGTGCCATCAAGTAAACATTAACCAGCTGCTAGTTAGTAAACTGCAGATTATTGTACCCAAAGATATCGCGAAAGAAAAGGAATGTTACCGGTCCGGACCTTTTTAAAAGATTTCAAAGGAAGGAACTTCACATTTAAAACCAAGGTCATTATCAAGAAAGAGAGAAACATGTGACCGTCCAACTGTTTGTCCTACTAAACGGAGACCAAGGACACAGTACGACTCAGTCGCTCGCGGAAATTAATTTTCAAAACATCTCGGTATTGCCAATACGACTTATCTTGTGAATAAAGCCTTCTTATTGTGGAATGGTCCGTCTGTTTTTGCCGGTGACACCGTCACTGGAGAAAAAAATATGTTTTATTCATAAATAGCTACGTCCAGATGTGTCACATGCCGCGCGAGGCAAATTGCCTCACGAAGTTTGACTTGCCTCGCGCGAGGCAAATGCGCGTCCTGCCTCACCTGAGTGCTGTCATTTGCCTCGCCTAGTTTGGCATATCGCGCGGCATGCGATTGAGGCAAACGTCGTGCTTCGCGAGGCATGTGGGTGAGCAGCCTCGCGCGGCATGTGTATGTTGTAGACACGTCTAATTAAGAATTTAGAATGTGTGAAACGTATGGACATGTACAATGACAGTGGAAGAAGGCGAATAAGTTAGGGCCTCCGCAGACTAGCTACTTTTAGCATCGGCGATCGGCGATTTTGATGCTGCGTCTCGTTTGTTCGCGCTCGAAGAAACGCGACGCAGCATAGATACGTCACAAAATCGCCGGTCGCCGATGCTAAAAGTAGCTAGTCTGCGGAGGCCCTTAATTGACGAATTGTGAGCGCGAAAACCGATGTGTATTTCGCTGCACGTAGTGATGTGCTGAGCACAAGTTTATGGACTGCGATGTTAGAAGTTCCCATATCTGCTAAAATAATACATAAATGATTCAGACCGAATGTTTTTACCCCCAAGCCCAACCCTAAATAATGGAATGATGTGCAATCACACCTGTATTCGCCGAAGAGGTAGGCAAATATGGTAATAGAATCAATGAATACAATTCTATGCCAAATATTTCTATATTCTATTCTATGAATTTTATACCAAACTAGCTTTTGCCCGCGACTTCGTCCGCGTAGACTTAAAAATAAAAAAAAACCGGGCAAGTGACTTAAGACTTTTTAGTGCGCCAGGGTTTTTTAAGACAGTATTTGCTTTTTTATAAAAATAATTTTATTTCATGATTTTTATTGGAGCCATACAAACTTTATCACGGTACCTAATTCGGTGAATGCGTGTTTTGGTAGGTAGGTATATAGAGCCAAAATCCCTAATCCCCCTCCCCTTCTCCACCCCTTTTCCTCCCCTCTCTTCCTTCTGCTCCCTCCCCCTCCATTTCCCTTTCCCTTTCCCCTCCCCCTTCCACATCCCCCTACCTTACGTCTTCCCCTTCCTCCCTCACCTACCCTATGCATACTAAGTTTCAAGTCAATCGGGTACAAACATATTTTTCTGCCGTACTTTTCTACCTTTAGTTTCCCCCTTTTGGGTGTTGATTTACGAAATGATTTTTTATGGGATCAAACTGAAGTAGTACCTACCATATTCAGCTCAGCTTATACCCCAATTATTTAAAATGAATAATCATAACCAATCTCGAGATATGGATGACTAAACATTCGCTGACCCCGCTCTCCCCTTTTCCTTCAAAATATTAAAAACGCTGAAATCCCAGTCTGATTATTTAAAATGAACAATCATAACCAATTTCGAGATATGGATGACTAAACATTCGCTGACCCCGCTCTCCCCTTTTCCTTCAAAATATTGAAAACGCCGAAACCCCAGTTTGATTATTTAAAATGAACAATCATAACCAATCTCGAGATATGGATGACTAAACATTCGCTGACCCCGCTCTCCCCTTTTCCTTCAAAATATTAAAAACGCTGAAACCCCAGTCTGATTATTTAAAAAGCTTTTGCCCGCGACTTCGTCCGCGCAGGATATAAATTTAAAAAAATCCGTTTCCGTTTGCTGGAACCCAAATCCCGTATCTTGGATATCCCGTATCCCGTATCCAGTATCCAGTATCCAGTATCCAGTATCCAGTATCCAGTATCCAGTATCCAGTATCCAGTATCCAGTATCCAGTATCCAGTATCCAGTATCCAGTATCCAGTATCCAGTATCCAGTATCCAGTATCCAGTATCCAGTATCCAGTATCCAGTATCCAGTATCCAGTATCCAGTATCCAGTATCCAGTATCCAGTATCCAGTATCCAGTATCCAGTACCAAGTACCAGTATCCAAACCTAAACACAAATTTTCATTATGCTAACCTCAGAAATGACGAACTTCCATATAAACTTTCGTCCCCTATTTAACCCCTTAGGGGTTGAATTTTCATAAACGCAGCAATTTAAGTTTTTATTTTTAAAAAGGAACCTAAACACCAATTTTCATAATTCTAACTTCAAAAATGACGATCATCTATACAAACTTCCTAACTAACTTTCATCCCCTATTTTACCACCTTAGGGGTTGAATTTTCAAAAACCCTGAAATTAATATTGTTTATCTTATAAAAGTCACCTAATCACCAATTTTCATAATTCCAACTTCAAAAAATTACGAACTTCCATACAAACTTTCACCCCCTATTTTAACCCCTCAGGGTTTAAATTTTCAAAAAAGCTGAAATTATTATTTTTAATACGTAAATAGAAACCTAAACACAATTTTTTATTATGCTTACCTCAGAAATGACGAACTTCAATATAAACTTTCGTCCCCTATTTTAACCCCTTAGGGGTTGAATTTTCAAAAACGCAGCAATTCAAGTTTTTTATTTTTAAAAAGGAACCTAAACACCAATTTTCATAATTCTAACTTCAAAAATGACGATCATCTATACAAACTTCCTAACTAACTTTCATCCCCTATTTTACCACCTTAGGGGTTGAATATTCAAAAACGCCGAAAACCATATTTTTTATTTTTAAAAAGACACCTCTACACAAATTTTCATAATTCTAACTTGAAAAATGACGAACTTGCATACAAACTTTCATCCCCTATTTAACCCCCTTAGGGGTTGAATTTTCCAAAATCGCTTCTTATTGCTTGCCTACGTCACAAAATATATCTACTATCCAAATTTCATGTCTCTAACTTCAGTAGTTTCGGCTCGGCGTTGATGAGTCAGTCAGTCAGTCAGTCAGTCAGTCAGTCAGTCAGCATTTCCCTCTTTATATATTAGTATAGATATAGATGAACAATCATAACCAATTTTGAGATATGGATGACTAAACATTCGCTGACCCCGCTCTCCCCTTTTCCTTCAAAATATTAAAAACGTTGAAACCCCAGTCTGATTATTTAAAATGAACAATCATAACCAATTTCGAGATATGGATGACTAAACATGCGCTGACCCCGCTCTCCCCTTTTCCTTCAAAATATTAAAGACGCTGAAACCCCAGTCTGATTATTTAAAATGAACAATCATAACCAATTTCGAGATATGGATGACTAAAAATTCGCTGACCCCGCTCTCCCCTTTTCCTTCAAAATATTAAAAACGCTGAAACCCCAGTCTGATTATTTAAAATGAACAATCATAACCAATTTCGAGATATGGATGACTAAACATTCGCTGACCCCGCTCTCCCCTTTTCCTTCAAAATATTAAAAACGCTGAAACCCCATTCTGATTATTTAAAATGAACAATCATAACCAATTTCGAGATATGGATGACTAAAAATTCGCTGACCCCGCTCTCCCCTTTTCCTTCAAAATATTAAAAACGCTGAAACCCCAGTCTGATTATTTAAAATGAACAATCATAACCAATCTCGAGATATGGATGACTAAACATTCGCTGACCCCGCTCTCCCCTTTTCCTTCAAAATATTAAACACGCTGAAACCCCAGTCTGATTATTTAAAATGAACAATCATAACCAATTTTGAGATATGGATGACTAAACATGCGCTGACCCCGCTCTCCCCTTTCTCGTCAAAATGATTAAAAATACGGAAACCCCAGTCTGATCAATTCAAATAAGCAATCATAACCAATATCGAGATATGGATGACTTATTAAAACATCCCTTGACCCCGTTTTCCCCTTTCCCGTCAAAATAACAAAACTCGACCACCCCTATACAAACTTTCACTCCACATTTCACCCCTTAGGGGTTGAATTTCCAAAAACACGAAAGAAATCTAAACACAAACTTTCATTCCCCTATTTTACCCCCTTAGGGGTTGAATTTTCAAAAACCCTGAAATTACTCTTTTTTATTTTTGAAAAGACACCTAATCACCAATTTAAGTAATTCTAACTTCAAAAATGACGGGACTTCCATACAAACTTTTATCCCCTATTTTACCCCCTTAGGGGTCGAATTTTCAAAAACCCTGAAACCCATATTTTTTTATTTTTCAAAAGACACCTAATCAGCAATTTTCATAATTCTAACTTCAAAAATGACGAACTTCCATACAAACTTTCATCCCTTATTTTACCCCCTTAGGGGTTGAATTTCAAAAAACCCTTTCTTAGTACACCTCTACACATCAAGACAAACCCACCCTCCAAATTTCAAGTCTCTACGATCAGCGGTTTAGGCTGTGCGTTGTCTGTCAGTCAGTCAGTCAGTCAGTCAGTCAGTCAATCAGGACTTTGATTCTTATATATTTAGATTTCATAAATTTCGGTAAATACCTAAACACTTGAGAAGTTATGGCACATACAGACTGGGACGAGCGGCGCGGGAGGGCGGACTGGATGATCTTGGAAGGGTTCCCAAATTGCAAATTTAGAGTTAACTTTGACGGGCCCGTTAGCGCGGTTGGCGCGGAGGCGCCTTTCACACTGCAGGTCGTAGGTTCGATTCCTACCCGGGACATGCATTTGTGTGCATGAACATGTCTGTATGTCCGGAGTCTGGGTGTATATGTATATTAAGTATGTATTTACAAATAAAAAAGTAATATATGTAGTAATATCAGTTATCTGGTTTCCATAGTACAAGCTCTGCTTAGTTTGGGATCGGGTAACCGTGTGTACAAAAATGTCCCAGGATATTATTTAATTAACTCTAAATTTAATTTAAAAACAAGGGAGATAAAGGTTAGGAGCCTTCGATCTCAAGGAGAACATTTTAGTATTTTTGTTTATCAACATATTTTTTTCGCCATTTGTAAAACATAAAAGGAATGTTTACTTCAAAATAATCTATTGTATTTAACATGCACTCGGTATGGTTCAAGATACTTGTTGCAAATTTCATACAGTTCCACGATTTACATACTAACAATATCATGAGAAGTTATCTCGGGCCGCGAGAATTATCAACAAACCGTTACAAGAAATTCCTTATTTGCGATTAAATCAAAGGAAATTAAGCTTTACATCTTCCCCGTAAGAGTTGAATTGATAGCAAAGAGAAACTGGAATATTTTGAAGTTTATGTGAACTCCCGTTGACTTTGGCATGTTGTAATGAGGCGCTTGAGATCTCTGTATGTATGGGATCGTTGGTTATGTTTAACTACTCCACAACAAAGTTCAAATTTACAAAAATTTAATGTGCTTGATCTTTATTTTGTCAAAACCTATTTATTAAAATGTTGTAGAGGCAGTAGGTAATGTTTCTTGCGCTCATGCAAGCAAAAGTCAACTTTAAGGTGACGAACCTTTTTATTCCGTTATTCACAGTATTATGAGCTAAATTCATAGTACCACGTAAAATGTAACTGTTAGTAATCGAATTACGATTACTCATAAATACATTTTCAAATTTATCATAACGGCGTAAAACCCCGTCAAAAATGGTATCGAATTCAGTTCTAAATCAATATCAGATTAGCTACGAACGGTTTCTAGTTACGTGAGAACAGTGGCAAACCTCAGTTTGATTGTTATCCTCAGTCTATTCAGTGGGATCAATTCGGGTGAGGTTTCAGTGAAGGAGAGTCTTCATGAACGTATTAAATTCGAAATAAATATATAAGAAACGTGATCTATTTATCAACAGATTCAATACATTTTAGCATAAATTTGTAGAAACCCTTGTATTATATTGGCTGAGGGGAAAATAATAAAAACAAAACGATTAAAAAGCTAAGCATCTCACATACGGACCCTTTAGGGCCTCCGCAGACTAGCTACTTTTAGCATCGGCGACCGGCGATTTTGTGACGTATCGATGCTGCGTCGCGTTTCTTCGAGCGCGAACGAGCTAGACGCAGCATCAAAATCGCCGATCGCCGATGCTAAAAGTAGCTAGTCTGCGGAGGCCCTTATGTATTGGACGAGTATGATTATCGCGATAAGTGAGACTCCACCCTTAAAGCTTTACGTGAAATGAGGAATCTTTGTACAAAGGCGTTTCAATCATGGGCTCCAGGGATCCGCAATCAGGCGATGTTTAATTACGACTGGAGCTGCGCCCACTTACTAATGTTATTAACATAGGCACTTTTGCACATGCATGGAGCTCTATGGAATGTATGAATACGAGACTCGAGTTGACTGACTTTAATTAACGTTGAGCTCCTATTGTTTAATACATTTTAAACATAGGTGAATTTATTAAAATCAAAAAGGTTGATAAAAAATTGAGGTAAATAAAATAAAATATTTATTTTGTATGAAAAGCTTTAGGATTAAAAAAAAAATGCTTTCACGTATTTTGCTCTCTTTTGTAACTTTTACGCTTCGCTTGTAATATTAGAGTAACCACTTATCTACTTTTTATTTTTATATACATTACATTTTAGTTAAATTATTCCTCCGACGCTAAATAAATGTGTACATATATGTTACATTTGGTGAGTGACAGTACCTAACTATCCTCCGTCATCTAACTTCTAACCTCGTAACTATTCCCCGACGTGACATCGTCCTTCGAACCGACTTTCGTACTCATCAATTATTATCGATAAACAGAGCAGTGGGACTCAGATATTCTATTATATCGCGAACAAAATGAACTAAGAGAGCGCCTGCAAACGGAATCGCGAAGCCGTACGGTTGCTGCTAGCTTTGCTGATTCTACCTGATATTGCGGTACAGGGTATAGTCTGAAAGCGTTTATAAATAAGATGCAGTCGATTCTGAAATTGGAAGGATATTCAGTAACTTAAGCAAATTACATGCATATACATTCTGTCAAGAAAGTACCGGGAATCAACCATTTGAAAAGCTTATTTAAAGGGATAGTCTAAATTCCTTTTGTCGCTAAGTTGGCACAACTGTCCTCTTTACTCACGCGCAGTTTGATCGTCACTTATCATTTTGTTTGTTTACACTGCGCCTGTGTCTCACGAATCAATTCATACCATTTTAAACGATTGTTTGGGCATGAAACGCTTTGCCGCTCGACTAGTACCGAAAGATTTGAATTGACTGCAAACACTCAATCGCGTAAAGGTTGCTGAAAGCGTCGATTCTGACCCCACATTCATAAACCGCATTGTGACTGGTGACGAAACGACGAGACATATGTTTTGACGGTGCCGAGACATATGTTTACGAGTTTGACATGCAAACCAGTCAACAAGTTTCAGAATGGCGCCTTCCAACTGAGCTGAAACCGAAAAAAAGAGAATTCGCGGCAAGTACTGAAGTCGATTCTAAAAAATGCGTTTAAAAAATGTTTTGATGATTGGGTTGTTCGTTGGCGTATGTGTATTATCACGGGAGGGGCATAGTTTGAAGGGGATACAATAAATTTGGATGATTAACACATATTTCGTTTTTTATTGAAAAATTCCCGGTACTTTCTTGACACAGTAGTACGTCACGCCTTTTATCTCCATTCGGGAGTAGTCAGAGGCTTGAAAGGCCATACACCACCACATTGTGGAGGTATTAGGCCAACTCAAAGCCCCCGTTTCACCAGATAGTCAGAACCCAACGTGACAGGTGGTGAACCTTGTCGCCGAGTATATAGGAACTGACTATTACCTAATCCCGAGGGATAGGTAAGTTCCTCACGATGTTTTCCCTCACCGTCAGCGAACTGTAAATTATGCACGTAGATAAAAATTCATCCATTGGTGCATGCCCCACCGGGGATCGAACCTGGGACCTTCTGATTGCTAGCCCAACATCCGCCCCTAGGCTACAGCCGGTTCGTAAGCAA
This sequence comes from Drymonia ruficornis, assembly GCA_947859195.1. NCBI lineage: Eukaryota > Metazoa > Arthropoda > Insecta > Lepidoptera > Notodontidae > Drymonia > Drymonia ruficornis. The sequence goes on from OX401918.1 coordinate 313,147, forward strand.
ATTATTCTATTTTTTTTGTCAGATCTATAGGAACAGTGAAAGCATAGATTCAACTTATTTTAAACTCACATCGTCACATGTATAGTACGTTTTTCTATACTTTTCCTATTTGGTAAGCAAAGATGGCGTCCAGCGGGGCGATTGCGTAACTTTTTGTCAATGTTTCAATTGGTTTCGTATATAATTGACACGGGATGAACGAAACCAATTGACACATTGACAAAAAAGTTACTCAATCGCCCCGCTGGACGCCATCTTTGCTTACCAAATAGGACAAGTATAAAAAAACGTACTATACTACTGTTCATCTCTGGACAATCCTTTTGGAGTGCATACGTTTAATTTAACGTCAACACTAGATTTTAAATTCTCTCAATCTTGCAATATAAAACAAAATAGGCAGTAAGTAAACAAAAACGTTTCCTCTCATAATTTGTTCCATAATCTGAAACTAAGACCTTACAACCAAAAATAGGCTATATTGTCAAATAGAATAGAGTTCCGCATCATCTGTACCATTAGTTCTGTTCACATAATTTATTATGAAGGGTATCTGAAAGGGGCGACATTAAACATTTATAATTGACACAGGAAACGTCGCCATCGATGAACTTGTCTCAGTTTGATTTGCCTGTTTGAACAGAAATCAAATTTATCTACAACTGGGTACTTTATATCAGCTTTTTGATAATGTTATATAAGGAACTGTGTATTATAACATCTTAAACAACATTTACATTGAAGTGTGTAGAATGTTAAGAAGTTTGTTAATACGACCCCACTTCACATAATACTATGGCTCGCTATTGGATACATTGGAACGAAAATACCATCGTAAAAATATCGATGCACTGTAGTACACTTCTGCTGACCGCACCAGGAAAACAGGCGTGATGGTGGTTGCCAATTATAAAATAAAGAAACTAATATCACCAGACTAACCACCAATTGTATGGCCCCAAACTAAACAACGCTTAAACTATGGATACCGTACAATGGAGTGGAGGCGAAATTACGAAAAGGCCGTTTCCGAAATTTTTCTCTGACGGGGATCGAACCCGCAACTACCCGATGTAGTGAGCCGAGCCGCCTATGTATCCACTGCGTCAAGTCATCGTGTCAAGAACAGCAAGTGGTTAATAAAGGAAACCAAACTGTAATTGTAGGTAAACTGTAATAATCACAGAGCGTACAGCTCTTCCTCGTGATTCGTCTTTTGTAAGCGAAATCCCGAGAACAATGTCTTTGTCGGCATACCGTGATATTAATTGATGGAACCGCTTAATGGGGTCGAATACTTGAGCCGGCTCAGTCACGTGCTTCATAGTCCATGCATACATAACGACACGTCTAATTCCAGTTAACGTTAAATTGCGATTTCTTAATTAATGGATGTTACCGTGTTGTTTTTGTAGAGAATCCTGACATTACAGATAACAACACAGGATATTGAACATATACAGGGTGAATTTGAAATGATGGGCATCCTTTTAATTTGTGATTCTACACATGATTCAGAATATGTTGGAAAAATAAATAAAAAAATCTATTGATAAGAAAATATTGCTCCAGTTAGTAAATAAGCAAACCAGTTAAATGTTATACCTCACCTGGGCAATACATTTTTATCAATAGATTTGTTGATTAATATTCCCCAAATATTCTGAATCATGTGTAAAACATGATTTCAAATTCACCCTGTATATTATCTTTATATATTTAACCTTTAACGAGTCAATGCATTGGAAATAAATGTTATTTACAATGCTTTAATACGTGTATCAAAGATGTTGCTCTATTGTTCGTAACGCCAACAACTGATAATAAGCGCTCTACTATTTATAGGCAGCGAACACGAAGACTTATAAAATAATGTTTATTTTTTAACTTTTAAATTAGACACCGACGTAGATAGTTGAGTAGGTATTTGGATCTTATATGAGTTTGTCTCGAGATTGTTCCCTCAACTGTTACCACATTAAATAAGCAATCCATTCAACAAAACATTTAAAATATTAGTACGTCTTTACGCTAATACGAATAGAATAGCGTCGGGCGGCGCATCTGTTGCTAATACGAGCTTAAAAGTTAGTACAGGATTTGGGGAGTTAAAAGTAGTTTGTGTTGGCGTTGTCGATGGTAGTTTTTGTTTCCATTATCATAAATGATACAAGTTATATTATAGGCTATGGCACTGTTTCAGACACGTCAGATAACTCTTATCCACCGATTAAAATGGCACTTTGACAGATATTCTTGGGGAGAACTGTCAAAACGCCATTTATTTGGTGGATACGACTTATCTGATGATTCTGAAATAGTCCCTACATAACATTGTAATATATTACCTATATGCTTCCAAAGCATAATTTACCTCTCTAGTCCATTCAGCTGTTTTGTGAGGCTCAGGGAAACGAATTAATATACTTTAAAATGTATATCAAGGACAATACATTCCAAATGTCCGTAGCACAAGCTGAGAATTTACAATATTAGGAACTTGAAACTATAATACTCAAAATAGACGATAGAGCAAAGCAGATAGGCTTGAGTCCAGCTGTTCTTTGCTAGCCATGGGACTCCTCATGCTGGTCTTCAGTTTATATTATGTCCACATTCCACACTATATTCCGTTTTGTGACTGCATCTGAGTGTTTGAGGATTGTAGAACTTTCGATCATTTTCTCGATATGTTGGTATATTCAGTCCTGAAATTCAGTCTATTTTTATAATTTTTAAGTAGGCAAAACTACAATCCTAAGTTAAATGGAAATTTTAATATGTTGGAAACAAAATTAGTAGTGCTAATATCTCCATGCAGCAAAAGCATTGAATAACAAAGGAACATACTCTGATACTCTAGAACCAGCTACACAAAGAACTTTTGTTCTTAAAATACTGTTGTTTTTAGTTCTAGGCGTAGCTGTAGGTATTGTAACGCGAGATTTATGAAGCTCGGAAAATATTATGTGGAGTGTTCGGTCCAGTGAGCTATCTTGTGTCCTGTGCTGGTGTATTTTATGGACAGCTCGTAAAACGGGCGTTAACTGTGACGTACAGTACTCGCAAAAAGATAACGTTCATAAAGGCTGTTTCAAAACTGCGAAATAATACTTGGATGTTTTGATGAGTATCGAAAATGGTATAAATTTTTTACTGACATTCGAAAATTTTATTCAAATATTTTTTATCCGCAAATTTTAAAAAATAACATATTTCAAGTGCTTCTGCAATTTTTTTAAAACTATTTCTTGAATATTAGTGACTAAGTTTACACTATTTTCTATGCCATTTGATATGTTCTAAGGCCGCAACACAAAAGTTATTACAAACATTCAAAGCCCATAATTCAGAAAATATGATAGTTACGTTAAAATGTATTATATACCACATATCAGCTACTGTATATGTAACAAAAAAATTATACTGTACTTTTGCAACATCCCCACTATATGCAATCTCAGTGGTCCAAGACACCAACATCTATGAAAATAGTAATAACAAAAACCCCATGACTATTAATTTATGTTAAATCGCAAAAGCATTCTTATAAATATGGTAACATAGTGTTATATGGAATGGTAACAGAAATAATGGAATAATATTAATTCCTACTTTGAATAAATTAAATACTTACGAACTTACTTCATACTTATGAATTTTAATATTCATACATGCAATGTAAATAATCTGGTTATTCATTCCAAAATTGGACATGATATGTCTTTGTCGAATAAGTGTATTTATTTTATTCTTTGTTAAAACGTTAATAATAATATATAAAAAATAATAATTTAATTTTCATATTGAGTGACAAAAACATTTGGAGCGGGCGGGAATAACCCAATCAATCATTGTAATGCCCGGAAAATCATTTACACTAAGTTGTAGACACATATGAACAATTTAGTTAATATTCTTTCTGAACTAAAAAATCATAACTTTCCTTAGGTTTCCCTATGACTCTTCATAAACGAACCTTCTTCCTGTCATATGCGCGGTGTACTGCCTTGTAGAAACTGGCGCCTACAGCCGCTTTTATGGTATCGGACCATCTTGTTGGTGTCCTTCGTCTAGCGCATTTGGCCCAGTATTATGTGCTTCTCTGGTAACATCATAAGCTAATACGTTTGGTCAAAAGCTCATAGCTTGTATTCACGTAATGAGCCGACACCGGGATCCCGGTGTCCCGGGGCGAGCGAGCTCTTATTAAATGTAACCGCACCGGCCACACGACGTGTGGTCGTTCAGCCGCTGAAGCGCTTTGTGCTCTCACTTTGTTCAGCGGACTTTAATGAACCTTGAAATAATTAAAACCATTTCTCGCACCTATCTTGTTTATATGATGACTTCGCGAGTATTTCATAGTGTGATAATAAAATGTCCCACACCGAAACTCTCATGGAATGATATACACTACATATGTTTAAAGTGTGTAGGTGCCTATAATCGTGTGAAGAGTACTAACATTGTATACTTACTTTTATAGCCGTCAATGTGAGTAGATACCTAATTCAATAAATGTAAAATATAGTGTTCAACTAGTACCTCACCATGGATTGTCTTAACTATTCTATTCTTCATGAGAATGGCATACAAAATTGCTGGTGGTAGAGTCTTACCGTAACATTTTGACGATTCATAAGCAACAAATAAAATATACATTGATACTATCTACTTTATTTCTCACAATAACTGCGGCTTTTATTCGTTTTTGGAACGTTGGTTTTAAATCTCCAAGACTTCTCCTTCGTGCGGCTTCCTGGAAAACCACCAAGTTGGAGAGAAATTAAAAAAGTTGAAGCTTTAGTCCTTGGGAGATTCCTTATAAACTTCTATATTTTACTAAGACTTATAACTTCTTGCCATGCGCTTATGAGGGTGAACCCCATGTACCTGGTACACGGATATATGTGTGTGTTGAGAATAATATTTTTATATTTTTTATTGTATGATTGTTGAAAAAAAAACTTAATATGAAGAATCTTCGTATTGCGATTGTGATTTATGACGTTTATCATCATCATCATCATCAATCTATTGCTCTCCACTGTCCAGACCTCCCCCAATGCTTGCCACTGAGCTTGGTCTTCATTCAGTTCCTGACAGCCACTTCCCCAATGTCATCACTCCACCTGGCCACAAACCGCCCACTACGTTTGCCTACTCGCGGTCTCCACTCGACAACTTACAGCATCTTAACCAAGACAATAGAAAAACTAAGTTTAATAAGTATTTATTTTAGTTGCTTCTACCTATTCTATTATTTTGCTAATGACAACCAAGAACGACACGTATTTTCTATACCTGCTTGTTCTTGTCAGTACGGTATAAAAGAAATCGAATTGCTTCACCAGTCGCAATCGACATCTCGTCCAACAATACGATGAGAAAACAATCCGCGATCCACATATTGCGAGGTGCGGCGAAAGGTTCTTGTTTCTGTTCCAATTCATGAAATAACGCTGGTAGTTTGGATCTTAGAACTCAGAAGGACCGGAATGGAATAAAAATGACGAGTTGCTTAGACGACATCATGCACTGAAATGAATATACATAAGTATTAGAACATTCATCAATCTAATTAGTAACGAAAAGTTTTGCAAGTTGTCCTTTTAAGTTTATACGTAGGTTTTATTGCAAAGTTTGTCTTTACTAATTAGAATTTTTAATCACCTTTCAAAGATTGTGTAGTCGACTAAAAATTGACGAATTTATTAAATTACGCAACCGTTCGGTACAGTGATTTGAGCAGTTAAAGTTAAAACCACTAAGAAACGCGCCCTACGCAATAAATTAGTATTATTATATTTTTATGCAAAGCAGTTATAAACAGCAAGTAAACTATAATAGTAGTAATTCTATTCCACAATGAACAATCCTGGAACTGCTTACAAAGCTCGGAGTCAGATTTTGTCGGGCAAAACTTTCAGCGACCATTTTTCATGCGAAGGGTAAAATTTGGTAAAATTCCTTTTTATCCCTTACCTAAGGCAAACATGACCTTCAGCCAATATTTCAGAGGCCCAATTTTAGGAGTTTGGCTTGATTTGGTCAATGGGCTGAGCTTGTAAACAAAATGTTTTTATTACGCGGATTATCCTAGCCAATATAGGGGTTCAGTGGGAAGGATAGAATGGACGGTTTATTATCCAATAGATATCGATATTGCCGTGAATTATTTTCTAGACTACAGGTGTTCAGCTTACCGACTCTTGGTGACTTTTCGTACAAAAATAAATTGGGCAATAAATTTATAACACTCAAAGTATTTTTTGTAATGTAATTACTATTTGGTTTCTTTAAAAAAAAAAGCGAATGGATTACAAAGTTCTTGCTCAATAGTTAGGTAAGGATCCTTAAAAGTGAAGTATTTTAGAAATTTATATTATTTGACAAAAAACGCGGTTGAAAATGTAAAAATGTTCATGCTAAGAAATATTTTGAGGCATCTCATAGTTCTAAGTTAATAAAAAACTAATTTGTATCTTGTGTTAAAATACAAATGAAAGTAACAAATAATTAGGACTGAACTTTTAACATAGCTAAAACATTGCTGGAAGTCTTGCTCATGAATTACGACTAAGTCACGTTTAGTTTTGGCACTATGATCAATCAATATCCGAAGCAGCAAATAGTTTTAATGTTCAGGAAATACTGAAAGGAGACTTCGAAACGGTAACAAACATTTCCAAACTAGCTAACTGTAGTTTCGAATTCACATCCCATCCCTAGCAGAACTGCCGTCTACTTGAAATAAACTTGGCAAAGTTTGAGTGAAAGAATACACGAGCGAGTTACAATGTACCTACTTACCTATGCTTAAACAAACTTAACAAGTGCGGCTTTGTGTATTAAAACAAGTTTACATCATAAATCATCCATGTCTATCATTTGGTTATTATGTTGGTAGTTGTTTGCAATTGCAAGTGAAAGGTAGTCGACGACTGAATTTTATATTTAGTTTTATTTTCGACCAAATATCACATACAGAATCTCTACTATTCCTGCTAAAAGCGCTCTATAGAAATAAAAATTTACGAGGCATTTACGACCTTAATACCTACGTAATAATTCCCGATTGTCTTGCCTACTAGCTCGCAAAACTTTTATTGGCATCTTAGGAAACTAATAAATGAACTATCATTCGGAAAGCATAAAAAATTGATGTGAGCCGCGTGGCTGGCGCGTGGCTCGCGCGTGGTACACTTCTGATACTGGGCTTATTTGTTTTCGCAAGTTTTCAATTACATTGTATGCGTGATGCACGCTATTGGCTGAAGGTATACGCGTTTATTAGGAACTTGTGTATTATAATCATGCTTGCGTATAAAAATAAGATCCAGTGATCCACTCACAGGGATCCATCACCGACACTATGACAGCTGTGGACTTGACATTTGGCATGCGATCCTTTCGGCATATAATATTTGCTTTCAGCCTGTACCTGCTTGCTAAGGATTTTAGCAACAGCTAGTTTTTATAAAATCATAAATAGCTCAAGACATTTAGGTAAGTAAATACAGAACAAATACGTAATACAAATACTCTATGAATGGTGTATGAATATGCACAACCAAATACTGACGTGCGAAAGGCAATCCTCCACGACGAGTAGAAAGAAAGAAACATTACATAAAGGTAGGAGTTCGATCATGACGGCAGATGACGGACGTCAGTCGATCTCATAGAAATTGAATGCCGTCGTGCCGTCGCGGCACATGTCATCGCGACAATTTGTATGAAACTGACGTCGACAACTGACGTCTGCCGTCGTGCCGCCGTAGTCAAACTCCTACCTTTAGACGCATGTCATATAAATGTATTTAGATAAATGTTTGTTCATGAAGCTAGCTAGTACAAGCCTGTAATAAATACAGGCAGTCGTATACAATTACTTCAGTAGCTAACTTTTGCACGATTAACTGAAGTTTAATTTTAGCTCCACCTAGCAACTCAAGCTTCTCTGTACAACTATTATGAATAACTCGAGATGAGGGAGAGGTATCAAGCGGCCTGTTGGCGCAAATTGCTTGATATAGTGATGGGAATCATTCCTTTTAGCGACCACTTTTCGGTTTCTTTTTGTAGCGTTTTAATAAAGTAATGGCTCTTATTGTGGTTTACGACTTTCATCAATGTATTGAGTTGTGTTGTGATGGAATAAATCTATCACGAGAATGAATTTGGTTCATTGTTCAGATTGAATGTCTTCCATTTTTGCGTTATTTTCTGATATTGAAAGAATATTTAATGTTTCATCTGCAGATTGATATTAACAATACCAAGTCGTGAGGTGAAGGACTCCCAATGTTCTTCAGATAAATGAGGCCCTGTGAATATTGTAATAGATTTTTATTATTCACTTGTATGTAAACAGTAGAAGGGTTTTGGGCTACATTAATTAACATATCAGTTGAAGCAACCGACTGCCTGATAAATAAATAGTAAGGAAGTAGATCAACAAAATCGCTTGCTTTAGCAATATACACATTTGTTTCTCCAAATTTTGAATCACTATTACTAGTTCCACTGTGTCTCTACTATCCATTCCGACAAAAACCTTAACCACAATCCCACCCCTATCGCAGTTCGTCAGCGACCGTTGCTTGTTAACCAAGAGTTTAATTGTTAACACTATTTAAAGTTCCGTGTTTAATTTAAATTGTTCCCAACCCGCTCGCCGCTTCCGACACATAAATATTCAAGTTTTAGCTTCCCAAGTTCCCGCTAGTTACGGTCAGCTGAATATCTTTTGGATGGCAACTATTACAGGGATATTTTAGTGTGAAATTATTTAAATATTTGACTAATACGGATACAATAAAGCACAGATCTCTTTTATATCTCTAAGCTGGCAAACAAGCGTACGGCCCGCCTGATGTTAAGCAGTTACCGTAGCCTATATATGCAATATCAAAGGCATTGCTCACATGAAGGGGGAAGAGATGCCGCGTTGGGCTTCTGGCTCTCTCACTCATCGTACGAAACGCAGCTGTAATAGCTGCTTTACGCCGATCTTTTGTGAGAGGGTGGTACTACCCCAGTCGAACTAGCCCGTATATGAGCTGCAATGAATCGACTACAGCTTGGCTCTACCATCACTAAATCTACTTTGGTACTTACATCCATTTTTCCGGCTCCACACTAAAGCCAAAGGTCTTGATGATCTTAGTCAGAATACTATTGAGACAATGACGATCCCGTTTGACGGGCTCGTTAGCGTGGTTGGCGCGGAGGCGCCTTTCACGCCGCAGGTCGTAGGTTCGATTCCTACCCGGGACATGTATTTGTGTGCATGTACATGTCTGTATGTCCCGAGTCTGGGTGTATATGTATATTAAGTATGTATTTACAAATAAAAAAGTAGTATATGTAGTAATATCAGTTATCTGGTTTCCATAGTACAAGCTCTGCTTAGTTTGGGATCAGGTAACCGTGTGTACAAAAATGTCCAAGGATATTATTATTAATGGTCTTTATTAAACCTGGAAGCATCCGTTCAATCTGGTGTCTAACTTATTTGAAAGTAGTCAGTACGTTAGATGAACGAGCACATAACTGCAATTCCATTCCAACATTCTACGTTAACTGAATCAGGAATGTTAATACCGTGACGCCAGGACCAGTTAACACGGGGTCCAGAGCAATCCCGGAGGTCGGCAATAACTCGCTCGGCTTCACATCAAACGTCTGTCGGGACATTGTTTGATCTTTATAACTGGCTGGAGATAACTGCTAACGAGCCGTGCGATTATTACAAGGATTTCGATGTAAGTTTTCGTGTAGATATTGATTTGTTTACAAATCTTTATCAAATCGTAAGTATTTTTGTATTTGTCGTCAGGTTTAAATAGCGCTATTCTTAGCGCTAACATACACGGACTGCATTTTTGCAGTCGGAAGTGACAGCTCTATTGCAGTTGGTTGCAGTCGACGGCACGCGACTGCACATGGACTGCATTTTTGCAGTCGCGTGTATGGCGGCGCTTAGTTTTATTATATTATAAAAGGTGGTTAAAGAAATTAACGCCATGGACCATCTGAAATAAGAATTGCATGAGGCTGAAAACCAGCTGGCAATTCACTTAATTTTGAAGAAAAAAATGTTACCAGCAAATATTTTAATCCCGAAATAGTCCAATTTCCTTTGCTTTAAGTTGTTAAAAATTGGCCCCAGGACTGAGTCGTTTGCTAACAAATCCGCGACGTTTAGCTGGCGGTGTCTACGCGATTTTTATCTAACTAAAGGGTAAGGCACAAAACGTAGGAGCCCGCGGTTAGAGGCCTGACACAATATGTTGTCGAGACAGGCCATAAATGAGTACATGTGACTGACACAGGAAACAGGAGAGACGACAAAGACAGGCGATTGAGGCAGGTGACAGGCGAGGAAAGCAGGCGATGTAGTTAGGTGACGGAGACAGGTGGCAGGCGAGGAAAACAGGCAATGTGTTAGGTGACAGAGACAGGCGATAGGCGAGGAAAACAGGCGATGTAGCTAGGTGACAGAGACAGGCGACCTGCGACGAAAACAGGCAATGTTTTAGGTGACAGAGACAGGCGATAGGCGAGGAAAACAAGCGATGTAGTTAAGTGACAGAGACAGGCGACCTGCGACGAAAACAGACAATGTGTTCGATGACAGAGACAGGCGATAGGCGAGGAAAACAGGCGATGTAGTTAGGTGACAGAGACAGGCGACCTGCGAGGAAAACAGGCGATGTAATTAGGTGACAGAGACAGGCGACAGGCGAGGAAAACAGGCGATGTAATTAGGTGACAGAGACAGGCGACAGGCGACGAAAACAGGCAATGTGTTAGGTTACAGAGACAGGCGACGGAGACGCGCGAAAGATACAGGCGACAAAGAAAAGCGGCGATGATAGGTGTATGTCGCCGACAGCGGTCTCTAGCGGATGTTAGTATTGTGCTGAAATCAGGATTTATTCGTGTCTAATGTTTGCTACATTATACATTCGCTTATCGCTCACAATTTAAAGCTACCTTAACCCAAACAAAGTTAAAGCGGAAATTAAACGTTTTGTGTGAGGTACGAGAAAGAACGTTTACTCAGACAAATGGCAAAAAAGCTGTTTCTTTTTAATGTACATCGTTAGCTGTCGCGGGGGTGGAATGACGAATTGCTTTGTCCTTCTGCTTTGGTGAACAAATCCTTATTGTGTAGGTGCGAGAGGTTACATTTTATCAGTATTATATCTTTGCGTGATACATGAAATTGACAAATTTAAATATTTTTAACTAATTGTTACTTAAGAGGAGGGTTCGAAATTTGGTTGATTTTCTATTCTACTTTTTCTTTAAGTAAGTATGTGGACTAGGAATCTTATATTTAGATGTATGATTTTTGACTATATTATCTTGAGTATCTTTAAATCCAAATCACGATTTGATGAAATTTTCTCGATAAAAAAAAATTATGAAATGAGCTCTAATTATTTACAATTTTCCTTGCTACCACGATGTTTTTACGATTTAGATCACGAAATTATTTCTAAAACATAGCAAATAATGATATCTAAACTACCCTTCAACCATATTTTAATTCATGAAGTAGTTTTTTTTTAATTCAAGTAAATGTGGTTTGGCGCTTACGTTGTTTATTTCCGAGCGCGCGCACAATATCGCCATCTCACATTTTAAGTACTTGAACTAACCATGTCTCTCTCTAACTTTGTATTGTCAGTGTCCGCTCGGACTTGTTCGACGTCGGACCTGTGAAGGATTTTTTAAAAAATATTACGAATAAATATTACGGTCGTGCCACATTACAGGTACAGTACAGTATTTACAGTCCGCCGACGCCTATGATAAATAAATAAATATCCTTGGAAATTCTTTTACACATGACTACCTGATCCCAAACTAAGCAGAGCTTGTACTATGGAAACCAGATAACTGATATTACTACATATACTACTTTTTGTTTGTAAATACAAACGAAATATACACTTAATTACACCTAGACTCGGGACATGCGGACATGTTCATGCACACAAATGCATGTCCTGGGCAGGAATCGAACCTACGACCTGCACTGCAGCGTGATTTTCGTTTGCTTTTCCTTGTCTTGTGTAATTTCTTTTCATCTCTTGTCATTTTGTGTCATCTTTTGTCATTTTGTGTCATCTCTTGTCATTTCATAGTTATTCGTGTCATTTCTGTAAAAACTCCCTATTTCGCTTACTGTTATATACTTGCAGCATGGTCTTGGGCCGACAGTGGGAATACATTGCTTGTCAAAACAATGGAGTCGCTTTATTGCGTTTGTTGTAGGTATGGATGGGCAAGTAATAAATATATCATACATCAATAAATTATCGTAAAAAATAACATTACAGATATGGATAGGAAAATGTTTGTCCGTCCTATTCAATCTATTATATTATAAACGAAAGTAACTCTGTCTGTTACCTTTTCACGGCTAAACCGCTGAACCAATGTTGATGAATTTTGGTATGGAGATAGACTGGGTCTTGGCGGAGAACATAGGCTACTTTTTAGGGTTCCAAAGGGTGCTAACGGGACCCTATTACTAGGCCTACGCTGTCCGTCTGTCTGTCTGTCCGTCTGTCAGCGCGGGCTGTATCTCACGAACCGTAACAGGTAGAGAGTTGAAATTTTCACTGAATGTGTATTTCTGTTGCCGGTGCAGAACAAATAATAAAAATATAATAACATTTAAAAATAAATATCAAGTCTCAAACTTGATATTTTTGATGTGTTTATTCTACGGTGGTACGGAACCCTTTATGTGCGAGTCCGACGCCTTCAGATCTTATGAATGTTTTCTTGAAATAAATATAGTGTATTTTAAGTAATTAACTGGCCAACCCTCAGGTCCTACCTACCATATTAGGATCTTTTTCGTTCTAGCGGGTGTAAACCGTGATTTAACGAGTTAATGTGATAATTTTTGTATTTAAATTATTCAATTCAATGTATTTGTTTCAGACATAGTCCAATATTGATTATTAAAATTATTATAATTTCACAATAAATATAAAACAATAAATAAAAGTAAAATTAAATTAAAAAAAATAAAAATATATTTTTTATTTTTCATGTTTTATCATTAAAACACAATATAATATAACATAAATTAAAATAAAATACAATAAAATAAAAACCTACCCCTAATTAAACAAATACCGTCCGCGTGGGATACTGGCTGCATGTCCTCCCTGTATTCAAGCTGTTCCTGTTGTCAAGCGAATTTTTTGAGCAAGGAAAGAGCCAGCCCTCTTGTCACCTGTGGCGGTAACCAGTCTAAGGGTGATTTTGATGGATAAAAAAATAAAGATAAAAAGATAAACAATAAATAAATGCATGGTTAAATCAATAAAATTAATAAAAACTGAAAATTTAATTAAAAAATAAATTAAATATGGTAAAAATAAATATTATGACACCGCTGATGACTTCATGATCGGCATCGAAGTTAAGTACCAAAGTATTCCTTTGCCTACGAAACATGAAAAAGATACTCATATCCGGCAGTCAGTCACTGACACAGAGTATGTACATTTTTACCCGACTACGGTGGGCGGAGGGTTATGATTTTGACCGATATGTATGTATGTTCATCTGCTCCCGTATAACGTCCAAACTATTTTTATCATAATAATTTGACTAATGAGATATCGTTGGACGCGTCTGGATCGTCCGCTGGTTATAGGCTATTATACGATCGAAATATTGTTATACATATCTATCAGCATATTGTAGGTATTGTTTGTCTTCTTTTGACTTACTTTGTCTTCAGCAATAAAAACAACATAGAAATTAAATTATTTTTTTCAAATACACTCGACATAAAAATCCCATATAAAACGAAAAAAATATATTTGAATATTTTCATCCATTTCATCTATTTTAAAAGGTGCACTGGGACATATTATTTTAATTGTACGAATTAAACAATATTGTTCCTTCAAAAAATAACTATACTATAGTCTACTCCATAGCTGTTCTGTCCTAGCTAAGCGAGAGGGATATATCCTTCGGCAGCTCACGCGACGCTAGCCACACCCCGAAACTAAAATTCATTTTTTTCTTGTATCGTCTTAACTTTTAATATTCAACGTAACGAGGTACTTGCAATATCGACGTATAGGTATCTTTATTGCTCCTTTATAAGCAATCAAAATTAATTTAATTTATGTAATCTTGGTAAAAGAAAAGCTTAAAAGGGTATGGTCAAAAATTAGCTACATGAGTCAGGTGAGTTGAAAGAATGGTGGTATAAGAATGGTGGAAAAAGACGTACTTACGACATGACATATTTGTTAAGCGTCCTATTTCTAACGTTTATATAAAAATCAACCCTGTGAATGGGAACAGGGGTGGGGTGGCGGGCATATTAACCCCCTAATGAGGTCGGCTTACACTAAGCTTCGGATGCTCGCCCACGCGACCGGCTCACAATTTATTATTCCCTTCCATTGGCGAGTTCAGCCCTAATTTTATTAAACAATTTCCTTTCTTAGAAAAGATTTAACTTACCTGTCTTAGGTGCATATTTTTGAACTATTGTCATTATTAAAATTTACATATTTTATTAAATCTCTTGATAAACTATGTCCTTGTGTTTTTTGAAGCATCACGTTGCGCTGTGTTAAATATGTACCTTGTAAAAAAAGTAGTTATAACTGAAGACTGAGCTCACTGGCGAATGCTATGTTCAGCAGTGGACACCAACAGGCTGGTAATGATGATGAACATATATTTGTATATTTATCGTAAAGACACACATATATAAATAACTAGAGTTTGTACACTCACAATGCAAACATACACCTCAATAAGTTTCAAAACCTACTTATGTAACCAGAATTAATTGCGGTATACCACTCTGCAGATGAGATGAAATGGCCAAGTTTGGATAGCACAACAACACTAACAACACAACAAAAACTAAACAGATAACTAGAGCAAGTTTCATCAAACTGCTTCGAAACGCATTATGATCAATCTGCTAATTTACTTGGGTTCATATTTCATAAACCTGTTTAGTTTTACGCCTTTTTTGGTCTAACTCCCAAATCTCTGGGCCTAATTACATCTATGTAGCATTAATCAGCCCCTTTCAGTCAATTAGTGTAGATTATTTAGCCGTACCCTTTAGGGTAGGCACCCTAAGGGGTAGGGCTAAATTACCGTGACGCCACTAGAACATCATAATAACTGTAGTTTTTTCTCGAAAATGTCTAAATTTCTCTACCTTCTCTATGGCCAGATAAGAGATTCTTTTCGCAAATAGCTACGTCCAGAAGTGTAACATGCCGCGCGAGGAAAATTTTCCTCGCCAAGTTTGACTTGCCTCACGTGAGGCAAATGCGCGCCCTGCCTCACCTGAGCACTCACATTTGCCTCGCCTAGTTTGGCAGTCGTGAGACAGAACGATGTCAAACGTGTCAAACTGATTGATCGGGTATACCTTTCCCTGTCTAGAGTGTCAGTTGCCTCGCCATTTGCCTCGCGCGGCATGTGCATGTTGTAGACACGTCTAATGAATCCTAACTTCCTCACATTCAGATATTGAAAAATATGCTAATGTATAAACGGGCCGGCTACACACTTGAAGTTGGAATGCAAAGTAGGTCAAATTTTTCATTAATTTGGCTCCATTACCGTCCGGTAGCGGTAGCACCAGCTATATATGAATGCTTCCATATTGAAAGCAACATATACTATTAAAAAAACAACGTCTCCGTTACAGTCATAGCGATCTTGATATCTTTAAACAAGGATCAAGACGCTTCTTTAGTGGCGTCGACTCGCGGCGCTTACAGAGGCGACGCGTCGCGTCGTCGCTTAGACACTTGTATATTATACTTACCTACCTATGTCACGTATTATTTGGTGAAGTATTAATTTCCTCATAAACCATCCCCTTCCTTGACGAGTGTGAAACAGTTATTACCCTACATTTTCAGTACACATTAATATTTATTCTGGCTGCGGCGCGCAGATAAATCAAGTTAGTTAAATTGACGCGCTCTTGCCCTTCATAAACTGTAATGACGTTATTATATTGTGGATTTACATCATTTACGTAGGAACGTAGTTTATACTGAATAGTTCATCATCATCATCTCAGCCGAAAGACGTCCACTGCTGGACATAGGCCTCCCCCAAGGTTCGCCACAATGACCGGTCTTGCGCTGCCCGCATCCAGCGGATTCCCGCGACCTTCACCAGGTCGTCGGTCCACCTTGTGGGAGGCCTACCCACGCTACGCTTTCCGGTGCGCGGCCGCCACTCGAGAACTTTTCGGCCCCATCGGCCATCCGTTCTACGGGCAATGTGCCCTGCCCACTGCCACTTAAGTTTTGCAATCCTACGGGCTATGTCAGTTACCTTGGTCCTTCTGCGTATCTCCTCATTCCTGATTTGATCTCGCAGGGAAACTCCGAGCATAGCCCTCTCCATTGCCCTTTGGGTGACCTTGAGCCTTCTTATGAGGCCCATTGTAAGCGGCCATGTCTCAGTGCCATAGGTCATCACTGGCAACACACACTGGTCGAAGACTTTCGTCTTGAGACACTGCGGTATTTGGGACGAGAAGATATTGCGTAGCTTTCCGAACGCTGCCCAGCCGAGTCGGATTCGTCGATTGACCTCTTTCTCGAAGTTGGACCTACCTAACTGGATGGTTTGTCCCAGGTAGACATAATCGTCGACAACTTCGAGTGTAGAGTCTCCGATCTTCACGGGAGCAGGTACAACACGGCAATTCGACATGATCTTCGTTTTGCCCATGTTCATTTTAAGACCAACTCGTTCGGAGGCTCTACTGAGGCCATCAAGCATCGTATTAAGGTCTTCGATAGTCTCAGCCATGACCACTATGTCGTCGGCAAACCGAAGGTGAGTGATGTACTCGCCGTTTATGTTTATGCCCAGCCCATTCCAGTCCAGAACCTTGAAAACGTCTTCCAGTGCAGCGGTGAACAGTTTCGGAGAGATAACGTCTCCCTGTCTCACACCTCGCTGCAACCGAATAGGTTTCGAGTTCTGGTCCTGTAAACGGACTGACATAGTGGCGTTTTCGTACAAACACTTCAGCACTTCGATGTACCGGTAATCGACTTGGCATCGCTGGAGAGACCGCAATACAGCCCAGGTCTCGACCGAATCAAAGGCTTTCTCGTAATCCACAAACGCTAAGCAAAGGGGGAGGTTATACTCCTCGGTCTTCTGTATAACCTGTCGCAGCGTATGTATGTGGTCTACGGTACTAAAGCCTTTACGGAAACCGGCTTGTTCGGGAGGCTGGAAGTCGTCAAACTTGCGTGCTGACTGAAACTGAATAGTTAGTTCTACTTATTTAACACAGCTAAACACATTCTCCCTGGTAATGGAAAACAGGTCATCCCTAATGACATTGTATCATCGGCGAAAAAAATAATGTGCGAAGAGAATTAGGAAATCCATTTTTTTGTCATTTTATAAAGCTTTGTTAACAATAATAAACTGTTACAATTTAAATTGTTGGATGTAGGAGGTAACAAATTTTAAGAAACTACATTAGGCATCTTAGACTATGTTGTTGGTGCATTTTTTTTTAGTTATTCATAAGTGCGATATCGCACGAGGCAACCATACAGCTCAATACATTTTGTTGGTGGAGCGACTGGTTGCGCTACCACTGGTATCCTCGTGCGATATAGCACTAAAAGTTGCAATTTATTTCTTACAAATTACTGTAACAAAGAATCTCTTGGCTTTCATAGCGTCTTTAAAATGAAAACGCTTTCAAAACCAAATAAAATCCATATTGAAAATCTGCACACATTTTCTCTATAAATATACCCTCCTACAATTTATTTAAATATTACCTGTATAGCAGACCGGAACTATCAAAGGTGCTTTGAAATGTGACGTCATTAATGGCCGGATATCGGCGGTTACTTCCGGTAATGGAGGCGTCGAGTCATCGCTGGCCAACGGCTCGTGCCGATAGCTATAACCTTTTATAGGCTTGGAAATGTTGTGTTTTAGTTCATCATCACCACCCCGTCGTTACCCACTGCTGGACATAACCCGGCTTTTGTTTGCACCTACATTCGTTTGTTTGGTTCGAATTCCATGTATTTTGCGACCTATTTTGGTGCTGCGCGAATTTTCGGAATTCTGTAGCTCCATAATTTTACAGTCGCCAGCAACAAGCGTCTCTATGTAAAATATTTCTATGTGAAATTGTTAGATTCTCGGGTGGCCCTTGAGGACACTGTATAATTTACTATACAAATATTGTACGGAGTAACTAACGACCGCAGACGTAGAGCGTATAGATCATCGTAGAGCTACTGACGTAAATTTTAGAGCCATAACATACCGGGACGCTATGGCGACGTCGCCAGCCACCGTAGCCAACTAATTCGTATTGAAATGTTGACAGGTAACACACCTGGCGATGGACTGGCGACGTCGCCATCAATACAAATTGTTTGGATACGTAGCCGGCAACGTCGCCATGGCGTCCCGGTGTGTTATGGCCCTTAAAATTTACATAATATCTGTGATACCTTTTTCTGGTAATCTTTAAAAAATAATGAAAATAGTTATTTATAAAAGGTTTATAGACCTACTATAAAAAATGCACCTAAAATTTATAAAACACAGACACAAATAACTTTATACACACTTCAGGGTAATGCGTTGTGGAATTTAAACAATAACTTTACTATTATTAGTTTAAAACGCTATTGTAATACCACCCATGCTGTGCGATGTGCCTTTATTACAAATTCAGGCGTAGCAACGAGTCTCCATTCGAGAGCGACATCCACACGTACTTACTGTGCACAATGAATCCGCGACACAGCGCGTAAATTAAATCCTCTCTGTGCGGTTAAAAGCTTGTGTTATAACTCATCCCGTTTAAAATTAAAATAAACGAGATAAAATGGAGTCCATAGAAGGTGAAGTCATCTATTTCGTATTTTGCTTGCATAACAACAAGATACAATTTGTAGTTTTTTCTTAACTCTACAATTGGATCGGATTAAAAGCTCTAAGTGGCCAAAATTAATCGTAAATTTTATTATACGGTTAGTGTCAATTGATTCATGTATCATGGATGCTACATAGGTACATCACTATGAAAAAGAAACAAAAACACGTTTAAATTTTATTATTAAGTATTAGTACCTAAATTATTGGTTATTTCAAATTATTAAAAGAGGGAGGAAATACCAAATTTTCGTAAAGAAGGAATTTATTTTCTAGAATAATGAAACATTATTTCAATGCATACTCACATTCTGAAGTACAAAAAACAAATGTAATGTTCGTGACCGCGAATACAAATACAATTTCGTTATTACCACCAGTTTTATTTCCAGTAGGTACACACAATTTGTGACATCTGTGGTTGTTATTTATGTACACCGTTGCTTCATGCTGTACGGGTGTTACGTGCATCACAGATGCAGTCAGGACGAGACTGGAGTTGCGTTACTAGTTTGAATATTCCGTATGTTTATTACTACAGCTGCTGTTGTACTGAGTGACAATAAATTGAAGCCTGGATGTAATAAGCAGGAGCATAAACATATAATGCAATTTAACCCTAATTTTCCACTCAATTTAGGTACATATATAGAAACAGAATACTCTGAGAGGTTCCATCACTACCTCAAAAATATTTAGCTTATTAAATGCTTCATACTGTTATATTTACTTTAGTCGCTCTATCTATTTAGAGACTAAATATATTTTTATTCTAAAACTTCTACGCAGCAAGTGAAATATTCTTTAGCTTCGTCTAAGACTCTCTGTAAATTTACCTTGTAATTTCAATAAAACTAAACTTGAATTACCCAGCTCCCGTTGATAAACTAATCCAATTACTTCGGAAATTCCGAAACCCAATTCACGTCGAGCATCTCTGGAATTGAACGTCAAAAACAATTGTATTATCAAGTTTTTCCTTTGAACACACTCCGTGACTGAAATGATCCAAGGGTTAATGGATTAATGATATCAAATTAGAGCCGCGAGCTAAGTTTCTAGAGAGGAGCTTTACATTCTAACATGTACCTGCCTGTTTAAAGTGCCTGTCAGGAAATATAGCGCAATGAGTAGCTATCTCGTATTTTTATCAAATTCAGTTAAATACTATAGGCACACTAAGCCAGGCTATGAGATATGTTTGTCAGTTTACTCTCACAGATAATTATAGAATGATAAATAATTTAAGAATTTTGTCTTTTTTGTCGTTTTAGCTTCACGACCCCTTAGTATGCTACAGGCAGAAATGACAAAGCATCGCGAGGCAGATTAGAATTCCACGACGGGCAAATAGCGATCCTCCGCAATGAGGAGCACGACGTAAGTAGAAGGAGGAGGAGTAACTTTTTCCTATTCTTTCCCCTTAGTTGATACTAGCTACTTTTAATCATAATAATTATCATCACTTCATTCAGTAAATTGACCCCCGGGTTTGTTGGACGCTTGAATATAAGTGAAATATATTTTAAGATAATAAATGTGTGAAATTCACTTATCGTTTAGTCACTCGTAGCTACGATACTTTAGCTACAAAGAAAGGGTGGAATAATGAAAAATAAACGGATCTATGTGCTATGTTAATTGCAGGGCAGTGTAATGTGTTTTGCATTAATGGATTCAATTATGTAATAACTTAAGTATATTACAGCGATACATATTAATATTTTGAAGTACTTAATTATAAGGTACCTACCTATAGGTATCTAAAACATGTAAAAGTTTACAAACAAAGTAAAAAACGAACTCTTAATTAAAAAGAATCCGCCAAGTTTTATGGAATATATTAAGGGCAAACTCACCAGACCAATAAGTGAAAAATTAATAACAAAATCTCGTGAAGTTCGTCTTTGAGGGAAGTTTTATGGAAAAATGTATATAAGAGGCAATACATGGGATTGGTATCCGATAATTTGGAATCGTCCAATGGAATTCCATCAACATGATGTTATACAAAGATGACGTTATTGGTATTTCACGTCCATCACCAACTAATAATAATAATAGATACAGAGATTTAATTTTATACACTCGGCAGGAATTTTTTATATTTTTTATAGGTCAGATGGTAACAAGCGTACGGCCCGCCTGATGTTAAGCAGTTACCGTAGCCTATAGATGCTTGCAATACCAAAGGCATTGCTCGCACTTTGCCGACCTGAAGGGGAGTGGGGAGGAGGGAGGGGAAGGGGGGGTTAGGCTTCCGGCTCTCTCACTCATCGTACGAAACGCAGCTGTAATAGCTGCTTTACGCCAATCTTCTGTGAGAGGGTGGTACTACCCCGGTCGAACCAGCCCGTATTTGAGCTGCAGTCAATTGGCTACAGCTTGTCTCTATTACCGAATAAAATAAAATTCAATAATATTTTAATAAAAAACAGTAGTTAATTGTTCGGTTATAATGTAAGCTACTTATACTCGATTATTGAAATGGACATAATATTTTAGATTAAAATGTTTTAATCCTTATTTATAAGTAACCAAAGATTACCCACAACACCTATATAGTTCATCTTCTCTGAAAACAAAACAAAAAAATAGAGACCAATCATTAATCACGGAACAGAAAGCCGACATCCAACATAGCAAAGTGCCATTTATTCACCTCATTCATGTAAATCGCTCGTTTCAGTGTAAAAACAAAGATCGCCGCTCCCGCGGTATGTATACACGTTACTGTGATGAAAGGCATTTAAATGCCACGGTTCAGTGAAATGTTCGAAAATAAAGCGGTGATCTTTTAGGGAACTACCTCTGCCAGTGAACAGGTATTACCACAGAGTAAAGACTAAAGAAAGAGGTGCCCTTATTAGATATATGTATGAAAAAAAACGTGGTCATTGTTTTTTCATTTTCATTGTTCTATCTACCGGTAAATAGTTGAACTACTCGCTTCGTTTTTTGTCGATGTCAGTACTAGGCCGACCACTCGGCCGAGTTTCTTAGGGCCAGTCCCCTTAGTAATTTGTCCATGGGTATTACAGTCACCGCGAAGTGAGCGAACTGTCAAAGAATAATAGTCAGAGTGTCAAATTGTATTTTCGAAGGTACAATTTTTTCTGAAGGGACTAGAACTAATAAATTGCCATACAAATATGTAGGTAGACGATAGAGACTAGCAACTCGTAACGTACGTGTAAACTTATGATATAGTTACAGGAGATTAGTTTAAATTACATCTTCTGTATTTGTATTTGTACCTGTCTTCAATGATTTATGTTGACCATCATTCGGCGAGAAACTTTTATGATGCACCAACGTCTTGAAAAGACTCCCCTACCAAGGTCTTTGGTGCTATGATTACATCTTCGGTCTTTTTTAAAATAAAAATCAAGAGAAGTATTCAAATTAGGTAGGTACATTCGCATTTTTTTTTATTGATGTGCTTTATTTGGCAGCGAGAGAGTTCCTTTAAAATTAGCTATAGTTATTGAAGTTACTATTCAAAGTTCGATTCTCGTAGGGATTGGTTTTCAAATTATATGGGAAATATAAAGGCATAATGTCGTATGGCATACTGCTTTGGGGGTGCTCTGCAGATTTAAATTCTATATTTGTACTGCAGAAAAGAGCTATAAGAGCTATTTATAACCTAGCTCCTAGAGTCTCCCTCAGAGAAAAATTCAAAGAAATAAATATTCTAACTGTGGTGTCACAATTTATCTATGAAAACCTAATTTATGTTAAGAAAAATGTCAACAACTTTGAAAAAAGGAGCGATGCTCATTCGATAAATACACGGAATAAACACAAGCTATCCGTACATGTAACTCGTCTCCACAGAATAAGTAATTCCTTTGTAGGACAATGCATACGCTTCTACAACAAACTTCCTAAAGAAATCCGAGATTTGCCTGTTAATAAGTTTAAAACTATAGTTAAAACTAAACTCTGTCAAAAGGCCTATTACAAAATCTCGGATTACTTGGAAGATAAATCAGCTTGGGACTGATCGCTCAAATACACTTTGTTAATAACAGTGTCATGTTAAAGTGTAGCGTGTCTTGCCTTGCTTATTTCGGAAGGCAGCACACTGGAGCTATTGTTTACCAAATTACATTGTATTAAAATAAGTAAATGGCGATTAAAAAAAAAACAATGTAAAAAAGACAAGCCCGCTGAGTTTCTTGCCGGATCTTCTCAGTCGAGGTCGCGTTTCCGATCCGGCAGTAGAATTTAAGGAAAAAATGTAAAATGACAATTTGTAAGTGCCCCCGTAGGCCTAAACAAAATAAACGCTTTGACTTTGACTTTGACTTTGACTATAATAAATGTCAATTCTGCTCTATATTCTTTGAAAAGAGTAGAGTCAGGTAATCAGCCAGTTGCGGAGTACCCGGGAGTCGAGAGTCGGGAGCTATGTCAAAGGGATTCTGTGCCAGAGCAGGTAGTACGGAGCTACTTTAACGTATAGATTTTTTGCATAAGCTTTACAGCGCTGAAAGTGTAAAGATGAAAGAGTAGCGACAGAAAAATATATTATATATAAATAATAGTGATCAAATCAACGACCTATTTAAAGTAGGACAGTGCGGATTATTTCAAGTTTAAACGAAAGAATGACGACGAAAAAAATTACTATTAGCTAAAGAAAAAGGCCTCACCTCAACGATATTATAACAAAAGCCATAAAATATCAAGACAATCAAGACTACGTTCACAGTGAAAATATAAAATACCCGCGATTTTTACCACAGAAGATGAAATTTCAGTACCTAATGAACGTAGAATATCTCGAAACGAGATCATTTTAAGAATCTACATAAAACCAATCCATCCGAGTGTGAGTGGCAGCATCCCCGCTGGATTGCTATCATTCCACAAATTATCTTCTCCAATAGTGAATATAACATTTGCATAATGGCAATTTTCGCAAATGTAGGTACCAAATTAGGCACTCAGCATTGAGTCGCGTCGCGAACCGCCTGAAATTTATGTACTCGCGACACGGGACTTGAATACGTTAAGATGTCTACACACTGAAGTCAATGCTGTTTAAATAATCCATTTGCTGCCTTCATTAGGATCTAGCTAAGGCATAAACAAATATCTCCGGACTGACAATACAACATTTATATTATGGTCACAAAGTACTTAATGTTGTTACGAGTACTGTCAGTACTGAAGCGCTAGACAAGTGGCTGACGGCTACAAGCGTTCCTTCAAATCGATACGCTTCATGTATGAAAATGACATAAGTCACGTGATCTACATAGCAACTTGTTGTTGATCGACATAGCGACGTTTGACATTTCCATACATTGTGAAGTCTATTCTATTCTATTCGATTAGCGTTAATGCCACTTATCTAGGGGGGCTGTACAATGTACGCACGTTTCCAATGATACCCAGAACAGAGCAAATTTCGAAAAAGCCATTAAGGACGAGTGATATGATAAAACCCGTGTATCCGTGAATTAAGTCATGTTTCGATCTAGCGTGTGGCTTGCCTAAAATTGGGATTGCAAGTCGAGGCGAAGTTACTCCGTCTTCATTAAGCCGCTCTCGATAGAAAATGCACTTAATTTTGTTTCTTGCGATACTGACGTTTGTAACTGACAAATCGTAGATACGAATTGATCACAGAAGAGTGATTTGAAGGAGGTTGGAGTGGACGTGAGTATGGCAGAAAAGCGAGAGGAATGGGAGAAAAGGACATACTGCGCCGACTTGGTACACTTCAGCCCTAATCCCGTGCCCAGTATACTGGCAATAGCCTCGGCCCCTATTGCACTGATACCCAGCGACCGTCGGCGAAATGTGAGTATACTGCTGGCCTACTCCGAAATACGAACCTAACGTTTCGGCTGACGGATTGTCGTGATTTGACATTTCTTCTTTCGTTTTTCTCTACGATTTGACATTGTTTTGATCGTAAATCGAATCCGTACTTCGGACGATCCGTCAGCGACGTATTTCGGAGTAACCCCCTGGCCCTTCGGGGAAACAACCTATATTGGTTAACCGGTATTGGACATACTAACATCATTATCAATCAGCTCTATACAAAGTCAAATGTGGTCTGTGCACTACGTAGACGATATCACGGAATTATGCCGCAGACACAATACTGATAAGATTGTTGCACGTGATGATACAAGCCGATACCGTAGACGATTCATTCGAACATACTATCTTCTTGCCATTTTATTAAGGTCGTAAATTGTGCAGAAAACTTTGATTACTTTAAGGTAATTTCTTTTATCATTAGGTAGTTCATAGCCCCATTAGTTTAAAAGTATTGAAATGAACAAGATGTGAAAGGTAGTGGAATATGGTAAAAAGTTGTAAACATTACGAAAAAAATCCAAGTGGCTAGCCACTTGGATTTTTTTTTTTACTTAGCTTGTATAAAACAAAATTACAGCTATGTTAAAAGCTTGACTAGTTTCCGTTTTGGTTGTATGAAAAATATTGCTCAGTAGCTCTACCTTAGCTAGAGAGTGCAGCATTAAGCAATATCCTAGAACCTCCACAGCTTCATCATAAACACTCACTTATCACAAGTTTTATGTCAATGTTTTATGTCAATTCAGTTGACATATTTCTTAATGACAATATTCCAAACATATGACATTGCTTTATATTATTATTTATAATTTTAATTTAATTTAAGCATGCCTCAAAATTGTATGACTTTGGCAAAACATAGTGAGTCTGTAAATTACTTTTAAGAACATAATTGTACCTATGTTTAAACAAATAAACTTTCTGATTCTGAATGAATTTTATAACATTTTACAAAAGGTAGGCCAGGTCGTCGGCAGAAGTAAGTGCAATTATATAAAACATAACTACGTATGAATATGAAATGACAGACCCGTGAGCACCGAGCCTGGAATAATATTCTGAGATACTTAGGTACTTGTTGTTATTACTCGTATACGGTGCTGTTCTCTTCATTGTTGAACAAGCGCAGCGAGGAGAAGTCTACGAGTACATTGCATTATTGCTGCATTCAAATTTTATTATCTGGAATTTTATAAGCGCCGTGCTTCAGTTGAGTTGTGTGTGGAATTTGAAGCATAAAATCCAGCCGATCGTGTTATGTTTTTCAAAGTTTTATTGTAGTTTTTCTGAGTTAGAGCTATATGGTAAAATTAAATTGATTTAGTTAATACCGAGCTGTTATCTGAATATTGAATAAACAGGTTAATAAATTCACAATTTACATGAATGAACGCTATGATTATTTTGAACATTTCAAACAAAATTTCTATAATAAATCGAAATAGTAAGTACTGTCGCCTGCGCTCTCTTTATAATTGACACCCGTTATTAAGAGAGCTCAACTTGTGATGGAATGTTACCATAGACCTGCAGGTGACTGCACCTATAGTTTTAAATGAAAAATTCTACCACTCATTCTAAAATACTTATCGTTGAATTCGTATCTCAAGATATTTACTCACAAAACACACGCTCAAATAACATTATTCTTCTATTTTAAATGTATAACGCAGCAAATATTTTCTCCAACAAATCTGGGTGTCATCGTCAGGTACCATTTGTAAGGGCTGTCGATAGTCTGTAAGTGATTCATTGCACAGCATCCAATCGTCGTAATCATGTAACTAATGGGCAATATCCCGTCACTGTCAGACAATGAAATTTAGCTGGAACAAAATTTTTGTTAAATCATTTCCATTGGATATCGTTGTTTTAGTGAAATTTTAGACAGAGTTTTATTAAATGCATGTTCAGTGAATTAATGTGCATAAAATGATAACAGTGGGTTTGAGCATAGTCTGAGCATAAAGCAAATAATTCGTTAAAATACTTAGCACAAAGTAGTGAAAGAATGATTCTCATTTGCAATACCTAACTAATGAATTCTGATAGCCCGAGATAGCTTAACTATGTAACTCAAATTCTTTATTATAGTTTAGGAGCAAAGTTTTACCCCCAAATTTATAGAAATAAATGATCGACTTGCACTGGCTTTACAAATCACTTTTATTCCTAGAAATACTTTGTAGAACTATTTTAGGCTGGCTAAAGTCTCAATAAGTTTTTGCGGTAAGTCACAAAAAGCAATATCTAATACACCCAAAAATACATAGGCATTGGTGAGTATAAAACGATAAAAAATACCAAAAATCATAAAGACATTCTCAGTAATAACGTCATAAGCAATTCAGTTTCATTGCTGCCATCACGGACTTGCACTCAAAACTAATCTGTATGCTAATAGCCGCTGGTCGGGTTGCATACTGGAGACATTGTTATCGTTAGTACAGTCACGGACGTGACGTGGTTCCTGATGCAGGTAGCTTTTTACAACAAATAAACGTAATTATTAAGAAACCTTTGCAACTTTTTACCAACAATGAGAATTAGCTATTAAAATCAGAGTTGCAAAAAAACAGGAAATTTAAAATGAAAACTGTTCAAATCATTGTTTAAAACTATGATTTAAATCAGAAGGAATACATCACCGTGTTTAAAACATGTTTTAATTGATTAAAACATGTTTTAAGCACGGTGTTTAAAACAAGGTGATTTTTTCGTAACTACCCTGATTAAAATAGACTATTATAATATAATGAGAATTTAATATTTCAGATTTTCAGAAGTAATAATAATAATAATATTTATTTATTGAAGTAACTAGGACTCATTAAAAACGATGTTAGTACCCACCTACTTTTTGTTTACAAAAAGCTCGGAATATTTTCGAAATGTTGACTAGCTATTGTTGGATATGCTACCTAGGTCGACCAATAGCACGGAAGCTCACTCCAAAACTCATCAACAATCAACATCAACATTCAAACAATTCGATGTGACATAAAGCGTCATAGCCAAAGAATTCGTAAAAAAAAGAGTTGGCATAGCCATACAATGCGATTCCCGGAGCCGTCCAGTTCGACATGACGCACATAGGACACGAGTCCGAACAAAACGGAAAACATACTAAGAGGATTTTGCGACTCAAATATTCTACAGAAATTCCTCGTCAATTTGATTTTGTAACAATACTCTGATGATGCTTAGAATTGAAAAAAATATGGATAAGAAACCTAGACTGAAACGCCACTTTATTAAGAGTTATTATACTTTCATAAATAAATAATATATTTTAATCACAGAGTAAAGACTAAAGAAAGAAGTGCCCTTATTAGATATATGTATGAAAAAAAACGTAGTCATTGTTTTTTCATTTTCATTGTTCTATCTACCGGCAAATAGTTGAACTACTCGCTTCGTTTTATGTCGATGTTAGTACTAGGCCGATCACTCGGCCGAGTTGCTTAGGGCCAGTCCCCTTAGTAATTGGTCCATGATTTTAATAAATTACCTAAAAATAGTAAGTAATAATTTTATAATTTATTACGATGGACTTTAAACTAGGTATTTTTGACAATGTTAGTTGATAAAATTAATAGGTAAATCTATATTATGCATCAAGCATTTCGTTTGATATGCTGTTACATATACCTGCTTTTTAATTACAGATAATGCGGAAAAATTATGATTAATCTATTGTGACGTTATTTAATTAGGTGTTACTGGCAATAATTTAAGATTGTATGGCACGTATTGATAAGTATACACGTGTAGATTAATTAAATTAATAAATTCATGCAGTTTGTAATTCAAGATATTAAATAAACATGAAATTAAACGTGCATTTACTACTGCCATCATCAGTTTTATAAATGAATATAAAAGCAATAAAAATATAGGCATATACCAATTTTATGTCTCTTTATTCAGACACTAGTGTCTTAAAAAAAACTGACCGCTTGGTGCATTGGTTTTAGAGTAGGCCGTTTGGCTCACTGCAACTGGTGATTGCGAGTTCGATTCTCGTTAGAAGCAAATTTCAGAAACGGCCTTCTAATAATTTTCCCTGGTCTGGGTGACACTGGGATCGCCTCCAGTCCATTGTACGGTAGCCTTGGTACAAGCGTCGCTTAGGTTTGGACCATACAGTTGGTGTGTAAGTCGGGCGATATTTATTTATTTATTCTTTCTCACACAAACACGATGTTTCAAATAAATTTACTTATCATAATTTACCTTATCCATGATTTGAGCATGACAGATCTTTGTGCATCTAAAATGTGTCTGTAGGCTTTGAAATCCGTAGTTCAAGAACTGAAATGCTGAAG
Organism: Drymonia ruficornis; assembly: GCA_947859195.1. Taxonomy (NCBI): domain Eukaryota; kingdom Metazoa; phylum Arthropoda; class Insecta; order Lepidoptera; family Notodontidae; genus Drymonia; species Drymonia ruficornis. The sequence goes on from OX401918.1 coordinate 342,303, forward strand.
GCTTCAGCATAAAGTTTGCTAAGCCTGGCCCTGTAGTGGTCCGGTAGGTTTCAGGAATGTAAACATCTATGACAATTATGTCGACGACGATTCATTACAATGGAAGGTTAACAATTATAGTGAACTTTTCATTCAAAGCTGTATGATATAGGTATAAAATAGTAACATACAAAAAAATACTCACACAACAATTTTTATATAATGATGATGATAAATCAGTTAGGGTGGTAGTACCTCGGCCGAGACAGCCCGTATAGAGCTAAACTGAATTAAATGCAGCTTGGCTCATAGCTCTACCATCTTAATATTAAGCATCAGTAGCGTAGTGGTTGGAGCTTCCGGTTTAGTCTATATCCTGGCCATTAAACCAAACCAAATAATAAAAAAATCATTTAGGAAAAAAAAAAAATTCCGACGACCTTCACCCCCCAAAATTACCCCCTTAGGGGTTGATTCTAGGAATTATTTTTTTATGGGACCAACTTGGAGCTACGATCTACCGAACAGCAAAAGAATTTTGCAAATCGGTTCATAAATGCCGGAGAAATCGGTGAACATACGTAAAAAAAAAAAACATACATACAGCCGAACATAGAACCTCCTCCTTTTTTGAAGTCGGTTAAAAACACTCTACAGTATGACCATTTTTATACAAGTATAACTCGAGTAGGTATATTGCCACAACTCAGTAACAAATGACAGTGAGAAGGGCACGCCAGGGCCCGCGACTCACAACGTGCCCTTTGTCACACGACTTGTGTAATAGTCTCACATTACTCAGCCATACGGTAGGGAAGCACCACTCTGCAAGCACGGCCAGCTTACAGTTGATATTGTACCTTTTATTGTAGAGTTATGGTTTGTTTTCGAATACCATTGCTGTACGTATGAATGATTTCCTAATTCAGTGCCGTAACTAGTTTTAAACAAAGGGTAAAAAATAGATAAACAATATTTATTTGGCTGTAAATAGGTTAAGATCGGAATTTATGGAGATGCCTTTGCCCAGGAGTACAAAAAATAAGATTGTTTTAGCACTCGAAACAAAACACGAGATTATTTTTTATTTATAAGCACTCTTCGGAAAAGTTTTGACTTAAACGTATCTCGAAAGTAAACTGATAAATCAAATAATTTAAGAGCAGTTTAAGAGCCTAATAAAATAATAGTGTATGTGGTAATATTCCAATACTTATATTTATTTAGTTCAAAATTTAAAAATCAATCGCTATTTACTTTTCAGCCCCGACAGTTGTTTTTCAGTATAGACTCCATTTTATTTTAACGTGAAAAATACCTTAAGTCTCAAGCTCCAGGGACTGAAGAAAACTCCGGGACAGTCCCGGTCAATTACTGGGAAATTGATGGAGCCGCCATCACGGCCGAGCGACGGGTTATTTCATCGTTACAAATGGCGGGCTTATTGTTTGATTGAAATATGGAGCTTACTACGACCGATTGTGGGAACTAAACGGCAAAGACTCAAGTTGAAATAAATGGCGCTACTATATTGCGGTCAAACAAACCTGTGGACATTTTAACAACACTTTTAAGTGTTAACATTTAAATCTGTAAAATTTTATAAATTGATAATTCTTCTCGATATAGATGTGCAATATATTAATACAAAAAGCAAATTACTAAAATACATAATTTAATTTTTCAGTTTACAAGACGAGCGTGAAGACTAACCCGTTTAGATATATGTAGAGTTCACTGACAGTATCAGTATTTCTCCCCCTAAACTAAAGTAATGTTTACGTTGTATTTGTTGCCAAAGTGATCTTATTTTCTTTTTCTTTAACTTCTTCATTATTGTTCGTTATAACTGATTTCATTTCTTCTGAAAATATAAAAAGATAATTACTTGTGCATTTATGATAAGACAAAATAGTATAGTAATTAAGTGATGCAACTCATGTTTTTTTTTATTATGGGCGACTTCATTAAGACGGTAACCTGGATCATTATTCCTGACAGGCTCATAGTCGGGGCTGTCCCACGGCTGTCGGTCGGAGCTGCCGAATATCACGTAAATCAGATTGGCAGCTACGCAGTATACAGCTACTAGGAGAAACACTATCCGCCAACGACTGACATCAGCCTGCAACATTAAATAAATCATTATTAAACGTATTTTAACTCTACTTGTGCTTTTTGCGATTATAGTATAACAATAATACAACAATCATAATGTATGACAACACTATTTGCATCCTACATTAAGATTATAAAATATTATATGACCTCAATTAGTGAGTGTTCCATAATATGGTGCTTTGCTTCGCCATATTCTTTGTTCGATAAGCCGACTCGATTCTTTTTCTTGTTCTTGTTCTACTCCTATTATGGCTATTTACTTTTTAAACATCGCTGCAAAACGCTGTTAGCCTTTTTCGAATCAGACAAATATATTTTTCAGCCAATATTGTTACCTTCCGGTTGAACGCTTGCCATCGATCATGATCTAAACTATTTTGGTAAGTCTTAAGTATAATAAAATAAAATAGTAAAACTCACGGAATCGTTTCTCAAGATGAGACTAGTCACAACCGGGGTGAAGGCCCTGCCGATGCCTCCGATAAAGTTTGATAGAGATAGGACCACACCCGCGAAGTTGGGGGAGAGATCTAATGGATTCCCCTGGAAACGCCAGAACACAGGATGTCAGAGAAAGCTTAGTGACTTGATAGCAATAACAAAAGTGTAGACAAAGGGTAACTACATACCAAGAATCCAGCTGAAATAAACCCAAGCATGGTGAACACCGCCACCAGTGTTACGATGACGTACTCCTTGTGTTCAGGCCCCAGGAACGACAGTACCGCGATACCGGTACCAGTGCCGAATAATGCTGAAAATAAAGGCAATATCTATTCAAGGTTCTATTATAGACCCTAGTGTTGAAATGATAAAAGTAATATAATCACAATGTATGGCATAGTTAACACTCCATTTGTAGGGGTTTTTTTTAAAGAAAATGATGGGATAACTGAATGACCAGGCGCGAGCTTCAAAGAATTGTAGAAACTACTTTTGATAAGACAGGACAACAAATGTCAAAGATGTGATAAATTACCATTCCATCTCTACAAACCCGTGGCCTGATAAGTTATGTTCAACAATGTCTAGGTTAATCATAATAATAGTTACCGATTGAATTGAATATCTTTCTGCAAGTCCAAACAGAGAGCAGCCCCTTATTGTAGATTTTCTCACATAGAGATGCAGACATAACCCCGCCGAACCACATGCCAGCGTACGGTACAGCTGATAGGAATGCACTCTGAGGAAATTCATTTATATCTAAGTCACTGAGAGCAAATTCTTTTCACCTCATACGGGACTAGAGCAGTGATATTGCTTGGTGCCATAACATGTTCACCAGAAGTATGAACAAAAATATTCCAGAACAGGTAGTGATGAATGTCAAATTTTATCAAATAGATAGATACAATTTTAAACCTAAAAAATATAGATTTTTGTTCCCCTGAGGATATGTTACTTTAACGGTTTTGATGAACGATTCTGACTCACATTCTTCAATGATATCTTCATAGCCCTTTCCAAATACGTGGGTAAGTCAACGAAGAACAAGATGTACGCTACAGAGCACCCGGCATGTGCCGCTACAATGGCCCACACTGCTCCCGTCCGGAACATTTCTTTCCAAGGTGTTGGAAGATTTTTCTGAAATAGAAAATGATGGGAGATATGGATGTAACGTTCTTACAACAAATAAGTATTTCAACAGTTCCTAAAAATAGTATGTATAAGTAATCCACTATAGTGTATAGTACAGACTAAAAAGTACCCTAGGCTCTGCTTTGTTAAGTCCTTTTTCAATATAATACTTTTCCTCTTCAGACATCAAGAAGTGTTCACCGGGAGAACTAGCCGAGAGCCAGTACCACATCAGAGCTGTCGTGAACATCAGACCAGAGACGAAGTAGAAAATGAGCTTCCAACCCATGCTTGTTTCAGCCAACACGCCGGATAGAGGCATCCCTATGATTGTACCAACTTCTGACCCTAAAAAATATAAATAATCGTACAGCCAAAAATCCAAATTAATTTCCAAAAATGATTTTATCAAATTGTAATTTATTTCAAAATATTGTTTTATATCTATCAGCTCGAAGATAAAGACGTTTAAATAAAAACAGATAATTTTCTGAGTCTATAATGAAAGGTGGAGCCATTTTTTCTTACCAGAGTATACAATACCAATGAAAGTCGTACGCTCATTGGCCGGTAGCCATATACCGAGGAGGGTGTGAAAAGCTGGTAACAAGCAAGCTTGCGACAAACCCATGGCCAATTGACACGTGCACACCATCATCCAACCACCCTAAAAAAACGAACCTTTAAAAATAACAACATAGAAAACTGAAGAAACAATAAAGAATTTTCAGGAACGTAGAAAGTAATGTACAAAATAATCAATACAAGGAATTTAGTTGTACTCACCATACTGGCTAACATAGGCAAACCAAGATTAATCAAACCATTTGTGATCAGAGCGACGAGCAGGATCAGTTTCCCTCCGTACCTTTTCGCAAGCAACCCGCTCGGAATCTGCATTAACATGTAGCCCCAAAAGAAAGAGGACAGGATGAAACCTTGGGTCTTTTTGTCCCATTCGTAAATCTGAAATATAACATAGTAAACCGGCTATTGTAGGAATCACCCCCAATATTTCGATATCAACGCGTACAATGACGCCTTTGCCCTATGCTGTGAGGAATTGATTATATGTATAGACAATTTTAGGTGTTTTCGTTCAAATTTCCGAACAAACTTAGTGACCCACTTGGACATTAGTGTCGTTTCGCCTGTGGATGTCAGTCATGGCGAGGATGGCGACGCTGATGGTGCTGCGCGCCACGAACAGCGCGATCATGCAAAACGACATGCAGATCATCTGCACGTGCCGGATGCCGAAACCATAATCTGGAATATACAATTATATCATCATAAAGCTACTTCAACCTCACAGAACATCATAACTTCATCATAACTTTAATATGATTATCACTTGCTTACGGTGAAGGAAAACATCGTGAGGAAACCTGCATGTCTTTAGACATGTGAAATCCACCAACCCGCACTGGGCCAGCGTGGTGGATTATGGCCTGAATCCCCCTCGCATTGAGGGGAGGCCCGTGCCCAGCAGTGGGACGTTAAAAAAGGGCTAAATTATTATTATTATTAAAGCTACTTCCTTCCTAGTATAACATCGAAATTTGTGTTTTGGACACTTTAAAATTCAGGTTATTGTTTAACACACCTGTCTGTCTCGGCATCGAACTTGACTGAATTGTAAATTAGAACTTTATTAAAACTTAATAATGGAAAATTATATTTACGATTCGGCACTATTTCTTCTGGTATCGTTTCACATTTTACCTTTTCTATTTCCACCATAATTCCCTTGTCAGCTATTCACGTCACGTTTTGATAGAGAATGAAAACTATGAAGATAATAATATTATTATCTTTAGTTAAATATCTTTATGGGATATTAATAGTTCATTTAAATAATTACACATGCGGTAGCATGTTATGCTGTGATATTGAAGATATTTAACTTTTAAAGTACATGATAAGGTTCATTATAGAATGTCAAATCCTCTGTGATTTTAGATATTTCATATCATTATATAAATATCATTATGTCTACAAAATGCAGCATTAGCATTAGCATTTAGCAGTATTTGTTTAATCTAGTACGCAATAGTTGTTGTTTGTTATGTAATAGTAAGTAGATAGGTATGATTGTTGATTTTATGCAAGGATATATGTATTATGTTAAACATAATATAATGAAATAGTTTGGAAAAAACCGTAAACCGAATTCTGATAACCTTTGTGTAGATAGATGTATGGCAGCATGCGGCTGTATTGTTTGCAGAACAACAACTTCAATTTATTTTTTTAGTTATAAAAAAATTTCATAATCCTATCTGAGGTTATAAATCGCAGTATGGTTTTAGTGTTCGGCACAGAACAATTTATAAAACTTTTCCCATAATTTTAAATACCTATGTAACACTTATATTTTATGTATGTACTCTTTGCCAGTGTGAGTTGTGAGTTTAAACCATAAATCAAGGATGTCACTCACTCATTTTCGGTTATATAAAACTGCGTTACATATTTGAAAACTCATATCAATATGTATGTTCCATAGTTCATTAGTTCCGGAATTTAAAAACAATGTAAGTAGATCGAGTTTATTTTTTTCAATGTTCTACTTCTACATAGTATTGTTCTAATAATGCACAAATAAGAACATAAATATTATGTCAAAATTTTACAACGTTTGTTCACAACATACAACTCTCATTAAAATAAAAGTCACAAATGAAATCCACTATACGTTCATTGTAAATTCTGGAAACGCGCAGCCAATAAGCATGAATTTCGAAGTAAAAGAACTCGAAAAAGTTTCAAAGCAATAAGCATTCCCCAGACAAATTCCAGCCGTTTCTTAATATGCAAATGAGGCCATTACAATAATCTGGATATTAGCATTATAAAGCGATTGTGACAGACGGTATCTCTTGCCAATACGTAATCCAGTTATACTAGCTTTCGGATCGAATCTTTTGAAATACTCACACTTACTTTGAAACTTGGTATTCCATTTATGTTTGTCATTACATTGATATGTATTCATTTGGGATGAATGACCTTGAAACTTCAGTATCATTGTGACTTTAGAATTGAAATTATTGAATTACCTACTTAAAATGTTAATATCGCTAGTCAAATATATGCAAGGTCCCACTGGAATAGATGACATTTAATATTGCCACAGCACGGTAATAGACATGCAACACCCAGAGTGAAATATAATTGTAGCCCATTTGCGATCTAAAAAATATAAGCATAGTAATAATTATAACCGCACTCTCTTAATTATAATATTATAACTTTGAAATCCGTGCAATCAGGGACTCAATTTACCAATTTACGCAAAGAGCCATTTCAACTCTTCTCCGTAATTAGGCACTCAATCAATTAATACTGGCAACGAAATGGAGGACTCTCAGGAGTATAAAAGTTGTCCCACTTTGTTAAAAGTCGACATCTTTCAATCGGATTGATGGCCCGGTTTTTGTTTCTCGACGCTAAAGTACGCTCATTATAAGTTTCCAACTCGTCGAGCATTTGACAAAAAGCTTCATATTTTCTTTTTCCTTGATGAGTCTTGGGATGATATATTAGATTTTTTTGTAAAACTTATGTGGATATTTTTTTCTTTTTACAAATCAATGCCTGAACAGTGTCTCAAGAACTCAATTAAACATGTTACCAAAGTAACCTTTGGCGTCCTCAGGTTTCCCGTTACGCCTTTTAATCTCGTCAGGAAACTACAGTCAAAAGAAAAAAGTAAATGTATTCCTGCCTTTTACAAGACTTCCTGAGACTTCTATGCGGCATAAAAGCAAAAGCTCGCACTTAAACAATAGGCAACAATGCGACTGCGAAACTCCATTCAATTCTATGAGCACAATACGCCGTAATTACGAGAGCTTACACACTACCGCGGGAGTCGCTGTGGAGATCAAATTGTCCCTTTGTCAGTAGAGCCTAGATTTATAATCCACGAACATCATAAACGCCACCATTTAGCCGAGATGCGAATATTGAGATGAATGTGTGGCGAGAATTAACAGAACATATTCGATCTTCTAGAAGAAGCCAGAAGTTGTATGATTCAGACATTTAATGAGAAGAGATGAAAAGCAGGTTACTAAAAGAGTGATTTGTATGTGTATGTATAGAATGCGAGGAAAGACCCAAGAGAAGTTGAATGGACTGTAAAAAATATTAAATACTAAGTATTACAGTTACTATAGTATAAATACTAATACTAAGTCACTCCTAGATAGTGAGAAAATATAGGCTGACTGGGCAGAGTCTCCAGCTGGGTTAAAGTCTCCTATCGTTTGCGTTAACCATCTCCATCTCATGCTATCTCATCCAGACACCCGCGATTCTTTTATTTTTGGCGAACCTACTGCTGGAATATCTACTTACAATTTTATCATAGAAAAATACTTTGAGACGGTAGGTACATTTTGCGTTAGTTAAACAACCACGCATACCAATGTTTTGACGACTCCGTTATAGCTATCTTCTTGCTTAACTGATAATAATTATGATTATCGAAACAGGATATTTTATATCGTAAAATGTAACAATCTTGAAATATTGAATACCATAACAAAAATGCGTCAATAAAAATATTGATGCTACCGAGAGTTGCACTTTCAAAGTTCTAAACTATAACAGTCATAATTCCAGCTTGGTGGAGAGCCTGAACAGCGTATGTCAGTGGCGCACTCCGTGCCAATTTCCGCCAATAACAAGACTGATTATCCCCAATGCGGGCATAACTGCATGAGCACAAACGATACTCGCGTGTGCTCTCTCTTTGTAATAGAATAGATCATGTCAAAATGTATATGCTAGAGCTCGGTCTGGAATTAGTCTATGAACGATATTAACACAATGAAAACTAGGTATACCTGGCAATGTAACATGTTTAGATATAGGCACGTGAAACGACCCCAACAACGGAATGTATGTTACTGTGTCGACGCGGACGGTACTACATTTATGTCCTAGTGTTTGTACATTACATTTACAGTCAGAGTGAATTGTGAACCTGTCAGCGCCGCAATGTATTGTGGTTACGACACAGGTAGATAGGTATTTTACTTTGACAGTGTTAGTAGATTTGTACTTTAACATTTACTTAGAAAAAATCTAACGGTGTGGATAAATGGACGAATAATTATCATGGATCACCAAGGTCTAAATTTGAATAAAGTATGAAGTCATGTGACCTTTGATTTTAATAGTGATGATAACAGCTATAAGCAAAGCCGAAGAAAATATAGAAAAACACAAATGAAGTAAACTTCTTAAGGTACAACTAGTAAATAATTCGAAAATTAGTTAAACCTTAACTAAACAATTTATAATTTTCGGCACATGAATACTCTTTAAATTCTCAGATATAGACACGGACTTAATACAACAACTGATAACATTATCGGTGATTCATTCCGATCCATGAACGTATTCCGATCTGATTTGTCACCAATGGCATAATTAATAGGAACGCACATCTTTAGTGCAAGATTAGTAAAAGAAAAATTTTACGATTTAAGCGTAGTATATTTGTCGTCATACTCAAGTAACCAAACAATAGAATCAGTGTGAAGAGATCCTTTAGTATCCTAAACTAATAGTGTAAATGATGCGCACAATCAGGAATACAATGTGCACTATGACTGAGTGATAGATAATGTAACACGTTTTACATCATCATCACATATCGTCTAATACTTGATTATAATTGATTAAGTGCGATAAAACATGATTACCATGGATTATTACAGTCTGGTGATGTCATCATTTATGATTCAGGATTTGTTATAATAATCTATACATATAATAAGAATGTAAAATTGGTCGCGTCTGTACATTCAAAATATTTGGAAAAAATAATAGTGGGGGGGACTTAGATGGACCAGCAGAATTCATTTTTATCATTTTTAGAATTTTTGTCTGTGTGTATGTTTGTATGTTTGCTCAGATTTTCGAAAGAGCACAACTTCGAATGCACCGGATGGATTTCAATGAAATTTGGCATGGATATGACTAATAGTCTAACTTAACATCTAGGATACTTTTTTTTTCGAAAATGTTTAGGGTTGCCACAGAAAAATCAAAAAACTACTTAAAAATTCTAAATGTTTGAAAGAGCACAACTTTGAATCCACCGGATTAATTTCAATGAAATTTGGCATGGATATAACTAATAGTCTAACTTAACATCTAGCATATTTTTTTTTCGGTAAAGTTTAGGGTTGCCCCAAAACATTCAAAAACTACCTACATATTCGAACACGCACAACTTCGAATCCGATGGATTGATTTCAATGAAATTTGGCATGGATATGACTAATAGTCCAACTTAACATCTAGGATATTTTTTTCTAAAATATTAGGTCGTAAATTTTTATGACCACACAGAAATTCTAGCAAAAAATAAGTTTTAGTTATTGAAATACGTCTATTTAGAGCGGAGCCCTACGTTGTGTGTGATCCGACTTGTGTTGCAAAAGACTCGAGTTCTTTAGCCTCATTTTTAGGGCTCGAGCTTTTTTAAGAAACCTCGAAGGCTAAAGAACTAATTCAACCACGAGTCTTCGAGGCGAAGAGGAGGCTCTCGGAAATAAAGCCTTTATTTTGAAGCTCTTTCTAAAAAGGCTTGGAGCCCTTTTTTATTTTAGCCCTTTGTAACCATTCTTGACTTTAGTTGACTATGCACGACTATTCTCAACTATTGTTGACCACTATTGACCATTCTTGACTATTTTTTTCTATTTTTGACCGTTGTTGACTATTTCAACTATTTTTGACTATTTTTTACTTTTTTTGACTATTTTCGAATATATTTGTCTATTTTTGATTACTTTTGACTTTCTTTTGACAATTTTTGACTGTTTTTGACTATATTTGACCATTGTTGACTATTTCGACTATTTTTGACAATTTTTTACTTTTTTTGACTATTTTTGACCGTTGTTGACTATTTCGATTATTTTTGACTATTTTTGACTATTTTACTTTTTTTGACTATTTTCGAATATATTTGTCTATTTTTGATTATTTTTGACTTTCTTTTGACTATTTTTGACTGTTTTTGACTATATTTGACCATTGTTGACTATTTCGTCTATTTTTGACTATTTTTGTATATTTTTGACTATTTTTGACTATTTTTGACTATTTTTGACTATTTTTGACTATTTTTGACTTTTTTGTTTTTTTTTACTATTTTTGTTTTTTTTTGACTATTTTTGATTATTTCTGACTATTTTTGACTATTTTTGACTATTTTTAACTATTTTTAACTATTTTTGACTATTTTTAATTTTTTTTTACTTTTTTTGACTATTTTCGAATATATTTGTCTATTTTTGATTATTTTTTACTTTCTTTTAACTATTTTTGACTATATTTTACTTTTTTTGACTATTTTCGAATATATTTGTCTATTTTTGATTATTTTTGACTTTCTTTTGACTATTTTTGACTGTTTTTGACTATTTTTGACTATTTTTGACCATTGTTGACTATATTTGACTATTTTTGATTATTTTTTACTTTTTTGACTATTTTCGAATATATTTGTCTATTTTTGATTATTTTTTACTTTCTTTTGACTATTTTTGACTATGTTTTACTTTTTTTGACTATTTTCGAATATATTTGTCTATTTTTGATAATTTTGACTATTTTTGACTAGTTTTGACTATTTTTGACCGTTGTTGACTATTTCGATTATTTTTGACTATTTTACTTTTTTTGACTATTTTCGAATATATTTGTCTATTTTTGATTATGTTTGACTTTCTTTTGACTATTTTTGACTGTTTTTGACTATATTTGACCATTGTTGACTATTTTTGACTATTTTTGATTATTTTTTACTTTTTTTGACTATTTTCGAATATATTTGTCTATTTTTGATTATTTTTTACTTTCTTTTGACTATTTTAGACTATATTTTACTTTTTTTGACTATTTTCGAATATATTTGTCTATTTTTGACTTTCTTTTGACTATTTTTGACTGTTTTTGACTTAATTTAACCATTGTTGACTATTTCGATTATTTCTGACTATTTTTGACTATTTTACTTTTTTTGACTATTTTCGAATATATTTGTCTATTTTTGATTATTTTTGACTTTCTTTTGACTATTTTTGACTATTTTTGACTCTTATTTGACTATTTTTGACCATTGTTGTCTATTATTTACCATTGTTGACTATTTTTGACTGTTTTTGAATATTTTTGCCGAATTTTGGTCAAAAATAGTCAAAATTCGTCAAAAATAGTCAAAATACGTCAAAAATAGTCAACATTGGCCAAAAACAGTCAACAATAGTAAAAATAGTCAACAATGGTCAAAAATAGTCAAAAATAGTCAAAAATAGTCAAAAGTAGTCAAAAATAGTCAAAAATAGTCAAAATTGGTCAAAAATAGTCAAAAATCTTCAAAAATCGTCAAAATTCGCCAAAAATATTTAAAAACAGTCACCAACAGTCAAGAATAGTCTAAATAGTCAACCATGGTCAAAAATAGTCAAAAATCGCCAAAAATTCGTCAAATATAGTCATAAATGGACAAAATAAGTAAAAAATAGTCAACAATAGCTAAAAACAGTCAACAATGGTCAAAAACAGTCAAAAATAGTCAAAAATAGTCAAAGAAGGTCAAAAGAATGTCAAAAATAGTCAAAAGAAGGAAAAAATATTCAAAACAGTCAACAATAGTCCACAATGGTCAAGAATAGTCAAGAATAGTGAAGAATAGTCAAGAATAGTCAAGTATAGTCAAGAATAGTCAAGAATAGTCAAGAATAGTCAAGAATAGTCAAGAATAGTCAAGAATAGTCAAGAATAGTCAAGAATAGTCAAGAATAGTCAAGAATAGTCAAGAATAGTCAAGAATAGTCAAGAATAGTCAAGAATAGTCAAGAATAGTCAAGAATAGTCAAGAATAGTCAAGAATAGTCAAGAATAGTCAAGAATAGTCAAGAATAGTCAAGAATAGTCAAGAATAGTCAAGAATAGTCAAGAATAGTCAAGAATAGTCAAGAATAGTCAAGAATAGTCAAGAATAGTCAAGAATAGTCAAGATTAGTCAAGAATAGTCAAGAATAGTCAAGAATAGTCAAGAATAGTCAAGAATAGTCAAGAATAGTCAAGAATGGTCAAGAATAGTCAAGAATAGTCTAGAATAGTCAAGAATAGTCAAGAATAGTCAAGAATAGTCAAGAATAGTCAAGAATAGTCAAGAATAGTCAATAATAGTCAATAATAGTCAAGAATAGTCTAGAATAGTCTAGAATAGTCAAGAATAGTCAAGAATAGTCAAGAATAGTCTAGAATAGTCTAGAATAGTCAAGAATAGTCGAGAGTAGTCAAGAATAGTCAGGATAGTCAAAAAAGTCAAGAATAGTCAGGAATACAATAGACTAGCCAGGAATAGTCAGCTATAAGGCAACTCCTTCTTTATACTTGCGAAGACTTAGAAAGCTCACAACAACGGAGCTCTAAAAGAACTCCGAGCCCAAAAAGGGCTCGAGGTTTATTTAAAACTCGAGTCCTTTTTTAGCCTTGAAATATTCGGAGTCGTTTTTCTTCGACGAGCCCCATAGAAAAGCTCGAGCCTCTTTGAGAGGGCTAAAAGAACTCGAGTCTTTTGCAACATCCGACACTATTTGGAATAGATAATCTTAATTTTAATAATAATAATAAATATTTTATTGCTGCGTTCTACAATCTTAAGTTTCGTTTTTCTTAACTAGATGTCGCTATACTTAAAATCAGACAATACCTGCCTTGCACCACATGTCAAAATTTAATATCTTCCTTGCTTCAAGAAATTTAGTTTTTTTATTCCTAATTACGTATAAAAAACATTAAGCGGGTCTTTGTATCACGCGGAATCTTAGACGTTAACTCTGGAATTCATCTCCACAGTACTAATGCCGTAGGGAAGCTACCTACCTAAGAAGTAAGTCTAGAGGACCTGCTGATTTTGAATTAAGTAGTAATAGAAACATAGACATTGAACTCTGAACTCCAACCCCTCAGGAATGATGCTGCTGGGTAACTGCCTGCTTAAAACATAAATCTGGAGGACCTGCTAACTTTGAATTAGCAATGTGGGTATCAAGTAGAAACTTCTCAGGCGAGGTCGCGTTTCCGATCCGGCGCTAGAATTTAAGGTAAACATGTAAAATGACTACTTATAAGTGCCTTCCTAGGCCTAAACAAAATAAACGCTTTGACTATTGACTTAGACGATAAACTCCGGACTCTAACTTTTTAAGCACGATGTTGCGAAGTGACTCTTACCTAAGCCGTGAGTCTGGAGCACTCACTCATTTTAAATAAGGAACATGGGTATCAAGTACAAACTTAAACATTGAGCTCTGGAGTCCAACCGCTCAGTCGTGATACTGTGAGTAACTACAGATATAGATAGACGGATACAGATAGACTGGTACAGACAGAGATACTCACCTACCGATAGATTACTGACAGACCGATTCAGACAGACAGATACTTACAGCTAAACTGATACACACAGACAAATAAAGTCAAACTTTTGTTATACAACTAAGGTGCCAGGCAAGCGTACGGCCCACCTGTTGTTAAGCAGTTACCGTACCCTATAGATGCTTGCAACCAAAGGCATCGGTAGCACGTTCCCAACCTGAAGGGGAGTGGGGTTAGTGGGAGGGGACGGGGAGGTGGCTGGGTTGCGCTTCCGGCTCTCTCCCTCATCATACGAAACGAAGGTAAATTAGCTACTTGAATGCCGATCTCCACCTTACTGGTCAGACTCTACCACCTTACTGGTATAGACTGGTACAGATAGACAGCCATGGACATACGAACTCAGACTGATGCAGACTGACGTAATACAGATTAGACGATAGACAAAATTATATTTAAGGGCTTCACCGACTGGACGCGGACGGAGTCGCGGGCACAGCTAGTAACAAATATAATATAACATTTGTTATAACAATGCATTTTTAATCACAGCACCTATTTGAGCCTTATATATCATGCTAAGAGGTCCTTCTACACTATTTATGAAATGAAGACGTGGCTATATTTTATTGTAATGGCAGCAGTAGTGCCCCCTAAATATTACCTAATCATCATCACAGAAGAATTCTTAGATACAAGACGTACCTTATAATAATAAGATAGCCCTATAACGTCCCACTAGAAGAAGACTCGCCTCATTGCTAGGTGAATTCCGGTGCCAATGCAAATTGCGGTATTTTGCACATCTTTTGAGACTTGTTAATTTCAATTGTATGTTTCCTTCACCGTTCAGCAAGTTATAATCTTGCTGAAAACTGCATACCATTATTGAAGTGAAAACTTCTTTAGCGGCGTTGTGCACATTTCTTGGAATGAAAAAAAACTGTTAAATTTGCGTCAGGGTCACGTGTCCTGATCGAAAAATTCGTCAGATTCGTAGCCGTCAGGTCACGATGGATCTGGGTAAGTGCTCGCTCTATGGGGCGTAGGTTCGATCCTATGTTAATTATATTTTTTTTGAATTTATATATTATATTTTTGAATTTAAAATATATTATTTTAAACTTTACGGATTACCAGTAACTTGAAGAAACAAATATTACAAATTTCACAAAAGACATCTCGTGGCCGGGCGCGAACCTCCGACCTACGTAGTATGTACGCTATGTACCAGCGCTTTAACTTTACTACTTAAAGCAAATGACTATAATGACAATGACATCAATGTTATGTACAATGTTTGTGTACGATAGCGCAATAAATGAATATTGTATTTAACCACATAAATGATAGTACTTTTATACTGATAATTAAAGCAATTCGTGCAAAATTATTCCTTAACCATTCCAAAATATGAAAAATGCACAACGTTAATATTCAAGTTTTCACTTCTGCTGGCACTCCAGGAGTGCAACCTGGCCGTTTTTCTAAAGCGTGTGTTCAACCTGCACTAAAAACTTCATAGAAACATAATAAGCCTTTTTTACTTGATAAAAAAAACTCGTACAAAAGATCTTATACCATTTTATTAGCCTGTGAAGCTTTGTCGTGAGGTGAAGGGCACGTGTCTCAGATGCCGGGCCCTTTGTGTCGAGCAGTTCGTTCACATGACCTGCCCGTCCCATTAGGTTTCATATGAACACTGGGAATTCCTTATCTCCCAACTAAGTGTTTCGCTGCGCTGAATTTCATTGAAAAATGTTCGCATCCCTTTGCTATTATTTTTGTATACGTATTTCCTTAATTTGTGTCTACACCTGAAATTAAATGTAAGTTACCAAAAGTATTTTACTAGATCTAATGTTATTTTTTCGGTTTGTCATAATCACACACGCTGAAAAAACATAAAATATTTTTATTCGTTTTTTTTTTCATTAAACATTAATTGTCTCTCTGGCGGGAATCGAACCCGCAACCACCCGATACAGTAAGCTGAGCAGCTTATGCTCGAACCACTGCGCCAAGCGGTCGTCATAAAAAAGGAAATCCCCACTTGTCTGTTTGACACGTTTTTAAAATCAAAAAATTCAAATACAACAATTTTTTATTCGTATAAGCTATAATAATATGTATGTAGCGTTTATGAATCGTCAAAAAACAATATTTTTGCGTTACCACCGGTTCGTAATGTTGCTTCCATTGAGAAGAGCCGGCAAGAAACTCAATGGTCGAAAAGAATAATGTATACATTTTGAAACAGCAACGCTATGTAAGCAGGCAGGCATTAACACATTTTGAATAATAAAAAATAAACAGAATTAGGTATTTAAATTAAAAAAAAAGCCTAGAAACCTGTGCATGCCTACTCCCACTTTTTATCTAAATTTTATTATCTTAGTACCTAGTTATTTACTTACACAATATTCAAACAGAAAAAATAGTATTTACAACAATATTATAAAACTATAGCAAAAAGTAAAATAGATATATATATTTTGTTGTATGCCGTTTCAAAGTTAAGCGTTTGAGATAAGTACATCTCATTCTCGGCGGTAACCCACGACATCCTTGGTAGTAACATAATACTAGTGCTACTAGAGCGGTATAAGGACAAATCAGAAACATACACAATCACGCTGCATTTGTGCTCAAAGCAAAAGTATTTCCGGCATTCCCGAACAAGCGATTGTAATTTGAGCCGCGTTTGCTTCCACTGTGCGACCAATTGTTTTTTCACACTCCCTGCTTATTTTCCAAATGGGCGACCAGAATGGAATTTGAGAAATGGAAAAAATGGACCTTTCCGGTACAAATATCGGCTTTGAAGGGCCGTTCGAGGAGCGACGGGGGACGAATACTAATCAGGGGGGTTACTCCGAAATACGTCGCTGACAGATCGTCCGAAGTACGGATCCGATTTACGATCAAAACAATGTCAAATCGTAGAGAAAAACGAAAGAAGAAATATCAAATCACGACAATCCGTCAGCCGAAACGTTAGGTTCGTATTTCGGAGTAGGCCAGCTGTTACGACGATTGTGAGAAACTTGCGATAAATAATTCTAAAAAGGTTTATTAAAGAGTTTCATATTGTTGCTATCGTGGCTATTGTGACGTCACATTTGACAGGTTCCTAGTTGTTTTTTTTTTATAGGACTGCGGTGGCAAAAAAGCGTACGGCCCGCCTGATGTTAAGCAGTTACCGTAGCCTATAGATGCTTACAATACCAAAGGCATTGCTCGCACATTGCCGACCTGAAGGGGAGTGGGATGGAGGGGGGGGGCTTATGGCTCTCTCACTCATCGTACGAAACGCAGCTGTAATATCTGCTTTACGCCGATCTTCTGTGAGAGGGTGGTACTACCCCGGTCGAGCCAGCCCGTTTATGAGCTGCAGTCAATTGGCTACAGCTTGGCTCTACCACCTTGAAAAGTTGACTTGGTGGAGTAGTAAAGTTGAAATCTAGACTTTTGGTCATTAGATGTGTCCATATGACGCGCATGCCTCACCCAAGCACTCATATTATGACATTACGTCTATGCGTTCCGACGTCAAAAGTGAGTGCTCGCGCGAGGCATGCGCCTGATGTAGACGCCGCCATTGGTTTTGAAGACCAAACAATAAGGTTATTGGCACAGTTTATTTATCAAAATGCAGGTTTGCAGATAAATAACCTCACGTGGGGACGCCGACTGCCTGAAAATAATTTATAATCAACGCGATTAATTCAATAAGCATTCGTTATCGATTATGATTCATATAAGTTGATAAATTAAGACGTACATACATGACTATAGACATGAAAATAAGGTCGTAGACTCTCTGCGGTCGTAGACATCGCAGAACAAAACGAATATCCAAAGAATTTAGAACTATATATAGGCTATAGTTCTAAATTCTTTGGATATTTGTTTTATATAGCTTTCGATTCTTTCTATCGTCATGCCATCCATTGGTAGAGCTAGACATACACACCAACTGTATGGTCCCAAACTAAGCAACGCTTGTACTATGGGTACCATACAATAGATTGGAGGCGACGCCAGTAACACGCTAGACTATATTACGAAAAGGCCGCTTCCGTAATTTGCCTCCGGCGGAAATCGAACCCGCGACCGCCCGATGTAGTGAGCCGACCGGCCTACCCTCGAACCAGCCATCTGGTCTACTCTTTTACAAACGAAAATTGTTTGACGTTTAGATTCGACGACGACGAAGACGTCAAACAAATTTCGTTCGTAAGAAATGTCGGAATCAATGAGAAACGTAGTAGGAAATACGCGAATTTCGTCCTATATTTCGTTTTCGTTTGTAAAAGAGTAGGGCCTCAGATATGATGTCCAAACTCGTATACGTGTATTATTGGAGTTTTCTTTATTACTGTACTGAATACAGTATGAAAAATATTGATGGAAATAATGATGATGATTTAGTAAAACTCCATCAAAATAATATCAAAGGTACGCGGAAGTGACGTCAGAGGAACAAAATTATTCCTTTCAAAGAAGCTGGTGAAACATTACTGAAGTTTTCTTGAATTCTGCTCTTCGGCAATACGTTGCCGTAACTTTGGAAAAGCTTAACTTTACGACTGACTTGCATTTTAACTGCAGTTTCATTCAATTTAATATCATGGAAATGAAACGCTTCAGCCGTTTAGGTAACTCAAGTTTCGTAACTAGTTAGAAAAGAAGAACATCGCTGAAGTCAATAATTTACATATATTAATATCACCAGACAGACACACATCTCTGTGGCAGCAAACTAAGCAACTCTTTATATTATGAGTAGGTGACATAATATAGTGGACTAGAGACGACACCGCGAAAGAAAATATTTCCGAAATTTGTCTGCGGTCAAACCAGAACCGCACAGGATTTTGTAACCTTGATAAGTATACTAAAATGCACTAATAATATTGCAATAATAACAATACCCAAAAGTGAACTCAAATCGCCACTCACTATGACGTTGCCAATTTTAGAAAATCTCATAAAACATGATTCATTTATGATCCGGTACCGAAATATAAGCTGATTGAATGAAGGCGACAGCTAATACGGTTATCAACATAATATAAATGAGCAATAAATCGCTATGATAACGGCGTATCGCTGAAATGGCAATCACAACCCTCATGAAATTATCGCGTGTGCGTTTAGATAAATACAATTTATACTGACACCTGAGCATTGTTACTTGTATTTACTTCCGAGAGTTACAATAGGCAAGACGCGATGGGTATTATCGAGTATATATTTATAATAGCAGTAGTTTTCAATACAGTTAATTGTTTGAACGAGAGAGATAATGCCTATAGAAGTGCTTTCGATCAGAATCTGTATGAGGATGTGTTAAATTCTGCACAATGTCACGAGCAGTTGGTGTTTTTGAGGAATCATTCGCTTGGATTACAGTGTGAGTCATTGAAACAAACAATTATTGTAATAGAAAAGGCCCAGTGGGGCGACACAAGCTCCTGTTTTGTTTTATTAAACAAACAAAATATATAGTACAGTCACGTCCATAAGTGCAGTGCAGTGGGTTGAACAATAAGTAATAACTGTTTCATAACTAGTTGCGGAACTGCTTATTTAAATTAAAGACCCAAACATAACTATTACCTTTACACTGTTGAGGAAAGCTAAAGTTTACAACTTCACACTCATTTTATAGTTTTTTTTTTAAAAGCAACGTATTTTATTGTCCTACATTATAATATCAATCTTTGAAAAATGTGTCACCAGTTATCGACTACCTTGGATTAATAATAAGATAATCCTATTTAAATACTTCCTATTGATATTTTTAAAATGTAAAAATTTTGATAGGTAGTATTTTTGTCCTAATAATAATAATAATAATTTAGCCCTTTTAACGTCCCACTGCTGGGCACGGGCCTCCCCTCAATGCGAGGGGGATTGAGGCCATAATCCACCACGCTGGCCCAGTGCGGGTTGGTGGATTTCACATGTCTAAAGACATGCAGGTTTCCTCACGATGTTTTTCCTTCACCGCAAGCAAGTGATAATCATATTTTTGACATAGAAACCTTAAAAAAATAACAGTTTATCGATTAAAAACATGCGATAGCAAAATTAGTAAAGCGATAGGATCACGATAGGAGATCAGTAATTATTGTATTTATCACACACATCCGTGTTCGATAATAAATCTTCAATACCAAATTTACAAACAAATAAGGCCTTTTTTAGATAAAAATAGATTTTATCATCATCATCATCGTCATAATGTTAATACGTGAAGAAAATCCGTTCGTTCCCTGTTTTTCGAAGATGCATGGATAGAGGAGTATAAAATTTGGTCCAGTAAAAGTGTACATGGCCGAGGTGTGCACAAACCTAATATTGCACTAAATTAATAAAAGAAAACGTTACTCACACTACATTCGTTTCACCCTTCGATCAAGGAAGATCGTTAGTTTCACCTATTCACATACACAGACATTATATTATACTCGTGAATTTAGATTTTTGATATTTTGACACTGTCACTTTGTTTTTTTTTAAATGCCAGTACTTTTGGTAATAAAAGAATATGAACGAATGAGAGAGTGAATGAGGGAGAGAGAGAAAGAGAACAGAGATTCGGAGGAGGAACGATTTGTGATTGATGTAGGTGTAGGGAACAGGTTTTAAATATAAAAATAGTCGTTGGCAATAGAACCTAAGTAACGTTCAAACTTAAAATGTAAATGAATTATGGTCGAATTTCGACCACGGGCAACCACAAGTTATTTTAAATACTCCTAAAACATTACAACAGTAATAGAAATAATAAAGTATTTTCCATTCATTCTTATCATTACTTTATCATTTTTTTTCCAGTTTTAGATGCAAGTGCGAAACCACCGAGCGGTTTCTCAATAGGCAACTGGAACGACCTGGGTGACTACTTCCAATGCCTCGGAATAAACCAAGTCATCGACTCAATGCACATCCAGGGCAAATACTGCGCGATCACAATCCCAATACAACAGGATCCTATACAGATCCCCGAGTTACCTGAATTGCCTGAATTTCCTGAATTACCAGAGTTGCCCGAGTGGCCCGGATGGCCTGATATCCCGTGGCCGCAGCCGGATAATGAGACCATTGAGGAGGTAGACAATTTTAGGAAGTTGCAAAATTATGCGCAGGAGATTGCTGGAGTTGGGGAGCCTATTGACCCGAGGTAAATATGAACAATTAGCTTTACCTTCAAGTACCAGAAGATACAGCGTGGGTATACCTGCCCCCCCCCCCCCCACCCCCCTCCACATAAATCAACCAACCAAGCAATTTAGCGAGCTATCACAAAACGTATTAATTTCATTACAGAATATTCCCTGCATACATTGCCTCACAGCTCCGAATGACTTTAGCAGTATGTGTGCCTAAAGTGTGTACCGCTACGGAGGCAATAGACTTCGTGCAAAGTCAACTTCCCTTCGTCAACGTTACATACAACGAATACTTTTGCCGTCTGCCGGACGACAAACCCTTCGTTGCGGCGGATTATGTCGCTATGTGAGTACTATTAATTCCGTTATATTTCTATAATCTTTTCTGATTTTATCGGTTGAACATTTTCATTAATAAACACGATTTTGTAATTGCAATATATTTTGTTTCAGCGTTTTGTTATCAGTTATAGCGTTTTTGTTGATAGCGAGCACGAGCTATGATCTGTATCATACCTTCATTTTGAAAAATGGTGAGTTATTTACCATTGGTCATTGAAGTATCTCACCAGTAATATTATCAGTCGCATTTCTTATTATTTAAAAGACTATCTAATTTAAGCACATCATCATTCTCTTTCCATTACCAATAGTCTATTCTCTAATTTCTAAAAAATCTTCTTTGCAGATTCTAAGCGTGTCAACGTTCTCTTATGTTCCTTTTCTGTGTATACGAACACGCGTCGGTTCCTCACGTTCAACTCCTCGGCCGGTGCTCTGGAGTGCGTGGACGGGATCAGGGCGATCTCCATGATGTGGGTCATAGTCGGTCATACCTACTGCATGACGCTGCTCGGGTTCATTCACAATATGAATGATACTGTTAGCGTAAGTACTTACGCTAACAGTATCATTACCATCAGAATATATTATTTCGTGGAAAATGGGATTGATAACAGGACAGGCATCGACTTAAAAAAATAACTTGGAGATTACTGACTATTGGTTATTGTGTTATTTATATTTGACCTGGAGCCTGCATTATTCATACTAATTGGTATCCTTTTTGCAGTGGATAACAAGTTTCTCAAGCACTTGGATCTACTCTGCACCAATCACAGTAGACACTTTTTTCATGCTAAGTGGAATACTAAGCGCGTACACTACTGTAGGAAAGATTAGCAAAGGTAAATACTACCATTTAGATTAAAAAACTAGAGGTGAAGTATGTAAGCGAAATGCTTGAAAATGTTCTAATAATGATGAAATTGGACCAGCGAACTGTAAAGATAATGTGGATTTGCCTAGAACCATCTCATTTCATAGTTAAACCGATATTCCCTGAAGGCAAACGTAGCAAGCCACCGTCTGAATTATCCACTTATCTTAACTTGCAAGGCACGCGCGGTGCCGTCCGTCACCTATTTTAGGAGTAGCTTTATCTCTGAATGCTCCTTGTATGAACTATTTCTTGTTGAGTGAGTCCAAGAATACTATTTCAAATTAGTTATGAATTACTTGAGTCTGAAATTTAAGTTTCTGATAACTAGCTTATGCCACTTGAAGAATCCAATTTTACTTTATTTCCATAACCTCAATATGACGTCATAATATCAATAACACTACAATTGCGTGTTAAAAATCAAATCTTTCCATTACCTCAATATCGGGTGATATACAATTATCGACTGTATGAGCATGTAATAAAGATACAAAGCGTTTAGCTTTTAGCAATTAATCATCGCTATAGATTGTGGAATTGTTAATAATAGATAAATTTTTATTATATTGTACTCCATGATTAGCTTCCATTGTCTGTTATCTTGATAGTTTATTTACGTGGAAAGCGATAAGTCAATATAAAATAATTGATTATTTGCTTACCTTTCACTAGCTTTTACTAGAGAATTGTTTACAAATATTTTTGTTTGCTTCAGCTCGTTTTATCAGGACAATCCACCTCTTTTACATCAATCGTATTATGAGAATGTTTCCGCTGTTCGCGACCGTGGTGCTACTGCAAGCGTCTGTCTTCAACCGCGTCTCTGACGGACCCTTCTGGCAGAATGTAGCCCACGCTTCAGAGAACTGCAGGACTTATTGGTGGGCTGCGTTGCTGCATATACAGAATTATGTCAATCCGCACGATATTGTTAGTATACATAATATAGTTTTGTTTATTGTTCGAACTCTGTTTATGTATCAGCGTGATACTTTGTGTTCATTAGATCTGCTTATCTAGGTTTTTCCCTATGCCTGCAGAAAATTATCTTGCACGCTATTTTATTATGACAACAATTAGCAACTATCATATGTCAGGCGTTTGAGTTTTCAACAACTTTTCAGTAGAAGAATATCAGTTGCCATCAATGACGAAAGAAAGGTTGCCATCCATATGTTATCCATATGTTTCTAGTGTCTGGCTCAAACCTGGTACCTATCAGTGGACATCCAGCTATATATCTTGTGTCCGCTGGTGTTGGTGTTCCTGTTCGGGAGAGAGAAGCTCGCGTGGTGCGCCCTCACTGCAGTAGTTTTGCTATCTCTGGTGTCTTCGTCTCTGTACAGCTTTTTGTACAACTTCTCTGCTGCATTTGCTAATTTGAGGTTAGTTTCTTAATGCTTCTGCAGTGTCAATGGCAAAATTAAATTGTAACTTGTCAAAACATTTTCATCCAAAAGTTAAAAAGATTTGCTATTCTGAGGATATTAGAAAGTGATTCTGGATGTATTATTTAATTTCTTCTTGATATGCTAATAATGCTAGTTAGTACCTATTGGTAAAACTTGCACTTCTTTGACTTTCACTACTTTCTTATACACATTATTATTATTTTCCTGCATTAAAAAAACCTCTATTTTGTATGTTATAGCCGTTTGCTGGAGTTCCGCGACTACGTGCAGATCTACTACATCAATACACTGACGAGAGCGCCACCATTCTTCATCGGCATGGTCTATGGATACCTTCTGCACTTATGTAGAAATAAGAAGATTAAAATATCTATTGTAAGTTACTTTTTCACCATAAACTTCTTCCATCCAACATCATTAAAAGTCTACCCTAGTTTTATGTTTGTACCTATTTAATTTTCCACAATGAAACTAGCGATCGACTTTCATCCAGTTAATCCTGTATAGAAGCTATTGCTGCGTTGACCTCTGTTATTAGATTATTAGGCTACATTTTCATAACTAACATATTCCATGTCCTTCAGATCAACGTGATTCTCCTCTGGTTCCTGTCCTTCGCGATGATGGCGTTCTGCATCATCTCGATCTATCCAGTGATGCAGTTGGACCACTCCGGCCAGTTATTCGATAACTTCCTCAACGCGTATATGCGCGCCATCTGGGCAGCGGCTCTGGGCTGGCTGATCTTCGCTTGTGTGCATGGATACGGAGGTAAGTTCCTTCGTAATAGTTAGATCTATCAGTTGGCTATCTATTCACATTGAGGAGACATGATAAGAGTATAATATACAGCGGAAATAATGCATCGGATTGATTGCTTCAATATTTTAAAACATAAATAGCTCGGGCCGGAATGATTCTTGATCTGAATTATATATTTATTAAATTATCTTAAATGTATGCCAATTTCCTGTTCTGCACTGTACTGCATCTCTAGCACCGATATTTAAAAGACATAACATTATCCGGAGCGAGACAAAGGATTTAGCTCGCGCGGCCGCTCGGTATGGTGGACGCTCCAATTGATTTCTGATAAGTCTCCGAAAAAATAATTTAACGTGTGTCGAAATTAGAAGACGGGAGGAAAAAAAAAACAGCTTCTCGATTCTGTCAACTCTACTGAAACAGAAAAGCCCAGAATTTGCGAACTTATGATAACGTTTAAGCTACACATTACACTCGAATCCATCATAGTTTCGCAGCCTCACGCAACGCTGTAAACGACCTTGTCGCGTCACAAAAATGCAAAGCTGTGCGGTGATTACCGTTTAAATTAATGGTTGCTTGCGGACTATGCGGAGCCATGAAATCAGTGGGCAAATAGATTAGGAACTTATACGGCTGATAAAGAACTACTGTGACTACTTTCTGACCCAACTGGAAGCAAATTAGTCGAAAAGACAAAAAAAAGAAAAAAACACGACAAAAACTAAAAAAAATAAAAGAAAGAAGAAAAGACAAAAAAAAAAACAGAAAAAAAACTAGAGTAGTACTAGTAGTACTAGTGGGGATAAAAGTCGTGACATGAATAGAAATTTGAAATTAGAACTCGTATTTTTTTATAATTTGACAGAATCGTCGAAATTTTGACAGATCAGGCAAAATCGTGTTTCCAGAAACACGATTTTGCCTGATCTGTCAAAATTTCGAAGAATCTGGAAACACGATTTTGCCCGATTAGATAAGTATCACTTTCTGTCGGCTTTTCAGGCACCTTTCGACATACTTTCCACGTATGAGTGATGAAATAGTACATTGTTATCCGAGGGGAAAAGTAACTTATTAATTGGTCCCGAGACGGGGTTTAGCGCCCGAGCGTAGCGAGGGCGCTAATAGTTCGAGGGACCAATAATAAGTTACTTTAACCCGAGATAAACACTGTGCTTTTCATCACGTATACAAGGAAAGTAATAATAAAATAGTTTAGTAGCTAAAGAAAAAAATAGTGAACATTTACACATACAAACACATGTATACTGACGTAGATTGCGTATTTTGCTTTTTGATATTTTGACGCTGTCACTTTGTTTTTTTTAGAGGCCAGTACTTTTTACCCGACTACGGCGGAGGGTTATGATTTTGACCAGTATGTATGTATGTATGTATGTATGTATGTATGTATGTATGTATGTATGTATGTATGTATGTATGTATGTATGTGCATCTGTTCCCACCTAACTTCCAAAAATATGTACCTAACAAGCAAGTTTGGGCATTATGCGATTCAGAGCCGTAAATACGCGATACGCTCCAATGGCTGTTTTCACATTAGACGGCACGGCACCGGCGGCGGCATGGCAGCAGCCTTTTTACCCGACTACGGCGGAGGGTTATGATTTTGACCGGTATGTATGTATGTATGTATGTATGTATGTATGTATGTATGTATGTATGTATGTATGTGCGTCTGTTCCCACCTAACTTCCAAACTACTTGTCGTAATTTGACAAATGAGGTATCGTTAGAAGCGGCTTAATGGCGCGCTGGTTATAGGCTATGTGACGTCACATAAAATTGCATATGGCGCCCTCTAGAGGACATAATGTCATGAACTAAAAAAAAACCATTTTTTAATAAAACCGTGTGGGGTATCAAATGAAAGAGCTTGATGAGCACATTTTAAAAATATATATATTGTTACCTATAACTCCAAAATAATTAAATAAAAAGTAAGTTTAAAAACTAAAACCCGACTACTGAAAAATCGCGCTCTAAAAAGTATGAAACAAGAAAATATTCTCATCTAGAGGATAGCCGTGGTCCGTGTAGGTCCTTTAGGGCCAAATGGCATATGAACACGGACCACGGCTATCCTCTAGATGAGAATATTTTCTTGTTTCATACTTTTTAGAGCGCGATTTTTCAGTAGTCGGGTTTTAGTTTTTTCAAACATTATAAAAGGTTTTAGTTTGTGATTATAGATTCGGAGCAGGAACGATTTGTGATTGATTTAGGGAAAAATGGTAAATATTTTGCCCAAATGTATGTTATTTTAAAGAAATAGTTGAAAGTAAATTATAATAAGGTCATTTAAAAAAATATATTCTTTAATTAATACTTAACTTTATGTTATTTCAATTTTACATCGCGCTGTAATTGAGTGGATGTAAGAAGGTTGGAACTATTAAATTCTCTTTGGTTGGAACATAGTTCAATAGAAACTCGTATTTTTTTATAATTTGACAGAATCTTTGACAGAACGGGCCTAATCGTTTTCTGGATATACGATTGAGCCCGTTCTGTCAACGATTTTGCCCGATCAGAAAAGTATCACCTTCTGTCGGCTCTTCAGGCACCTTTCGACCTACTTTCCGCGTATCAGTGATGAAAAAGTTATTTATCAAGGATTGAGTGTCGATTGTCGATGTTAACAACTTTAAGCAGATACCTACAATGTGTAAATGTGTGTAGTTACTACTCCACCAAGTTAACTAAGAACCTGTCAAATGTGACGTCACCCGCACAAAAAGGCGGTGGCGGTGTGCGGGAGGTGTAGCGGGCGGGGAAGCCGCATTCCATCCGAGGTCCTAGTTGGCTTGGTGGAGTGGTACTTAGTACGTAGTGATAAGAAAGCTGGAAGTAATATGGCAAATGGCGGCGTCTTCATCAGGCGCATGCCTCGCCCGAGCACTCAGTTTTGACGTTGAAACGTATAGACACAATGTCATAATATGAGTGCTCGGGTGAGGCATGCGCGCCATTTGGACGCATCTAATGAAGTTAAATAACATTAGTGCAGATTCGCGAGTTTAGGAGCTTATACTTAGCTCCTTCAGGTAATACAGTGATTGTGTAAATAAGGTTTAAGTCGGGGTGCGCTAAATTAATTATTTCTTCATTATCTACCGACATTATGTTCCTTTAATGTGACTAGATGGCTGAGGTCGGCTTTAAGGGATTCAACGTGAGCAAACATAATGCATGAAATATTTTTTTTAGGAAGTAAAATTAATTTGTTTGTAGACAAAATTGGAATTATGTAAACTTGGCATGTACTGTTTCCAATAAATATGCTTTTTAGGGTTCCTTACCCAAAGGGTGCCAACGGAACCCTATTACTAAGCCTCCGCTATCCGTCCGCCCGTCTGTCAGCGGGCTGTGTCTCACGAACCATAATAGAGAGAGAGGTAGAGGGTTGAAATTTTCACAGAATGTGTATTTCTGTCGCCGCTACAAAAACAAATACGAAAAATAAAATAAATTTTAAATATTAAAGGGTACGAGAAACTTTATATTGTTGACGTTTTTTGCTTCTAACTTATTTCTTTGACGTTAATCTTATAATTGATGGTTGTTAATCTTATATATTCTACAGTAGTACGGAACCCTTTAGGTGCGCGCCCGACACGCACTTGGCCGGTTTTTGTTGATTCTCAACAGTAGTTTCGTGTTGCCCCTCAGGTCCTATAAACTGGTTCCTCTCGCTGCAAGTGTGGAAGCTGCCGGCGCGACTCTCGTACGGCATGTACCTGATCCATCTGCCCATCATCATGATCGCCAACGGCAGCTGGGTGAAGACCCATTACTTCACCAATGGAAACAATGTGAGTATGACATCTAATTCATAGTTATAATCATAAAGTTATATTTCAATGACCATAGAGCTCACGAAACTAAAGTATAGCCTAAAGATAACTGCTTTATCAAGGAATTCACACCAGTATACACTGCTTGGTTTTATATGTATAACCAACTTTATCATCATCAAGACATAAAAAAAAACAAATTATTGAGTATTCTTTTATGTCCAGCATCAGACACCTTCCAGCTTATAGATGAATGGATCCTTTAGTTTGTTTGCTTGTGACCGAGCATCCCGGTCCCTTGAGATAAATTAACATCTGACTAGCTACCAATGCTAGCTACTCTCTTTGGGTACTAAACTAACTCAAAAGTTGTCATCTTGTTGGCCGAAATGTCATTTTTCAGAGGAAATATGATACAGCAAACGGGTTTTTAACGATATCTTAAACAGATATACAGGTTCATGGGTGACATATCGCTGTCGTTCGTGGGTGCGTTCATCCTGAGCGTCGCTATTGATGCCCCGTTCTCAACACTGCAGAAGTTGTTGCTCGGTGGTAAGTTATATTCTTTGGTTTTAAACGAGTATAATAAATTGACTATTATAGCAGTCGTCAGAGAAGATATATTATTTAGACAATTTTTGCAATGATAAATTTATTATTTCTTTATTTTTCGCAATTTTATATCATGCAGTGATCATTGAAATATATTTTAGCTGTTCATTAGAGTTCTTGCTTAGTCTTAACTAAGTCAAGTCAAAGTCAAAGCGTTTATTTTGTTTAGGCTTACGGGAGCACTTACAAATTGTCATTTTACATTATTTATTCTACCGCCGGATAGGAAACGCGATCTTGACTGAGAAGATCCGGCAAGAAACTCAGCGGGCTTGTCTTTTTTTAAGCACTGATTTAATATTTTTAACAAGCTTGTTAGAAACACTAGTAGGACAAATGAGTTTGGTATGTGACTACTGTGTTAGTAAACTGAGCGTCCGCGCAGTGAACGTCTGAATTAACCGGAATATTTTAATGGTGTCGTAATTGTAACTTGCAAAGATATTGTCTTCTTGTTGTTTCAGGCGGTAAAAGACCACAGCAGCCGAAGACAGAATCTCGCCAGAACATAACAGAAGATGACAGATACGTGAAAACGACCTTATAATTAGTTAATTAGGGCTTAATTTTATTCAACTAATTAATGAAGACTGAACTTTGTTT
This sequence comes from Drymonia ruficornis, assembly GCA_947859195.1. Classification (NCBI taxonomy): domain Eukaryota; kingdom Metazoa; phylum Arthropoda; class Insecta; order Lepidoptera; family Notodontidae; genus Drymonia; species Drymonia ruficornis. The sequence continues at coordinate 372,028 of OX401918.1, forward strand.
TAAGTTATTTTTATGGAGTTGTCATGTTGAATTAACATTGTTAATGTTATAGCAGAAAAGGACGCTTAAGAAATGCATTAAAATAAATAACATTTTCGTTTAGAAAACGAAATTAGAAGTTATTTTTATACAAGATGATCAACGTGTTATATCCTGTACTTAAGATCTTATGAATATAGTTTGTAATAAGTTACCATAATAAAGTTATAAAATAAACTCTAGTTTTCTTTACTACCTCAACGCGTTCAACTTCATAACTTATGATAATAAGTTTCATTATAATACCTGCCGTAACTTTGGATAACTTCGTTCGGTTAACTATAAGGTTGTATGTTCACTAGCTAACATTACTTTATTATGTATATTAAGTATGTATTTACAAACAAAAAGTAGTATATGTAGTATGTAATATCAGTTATCTGGTTTCCATAGTACAAGCTCTGCTTAGTTTGGGATCAGGTAGCCGTGTGTAAAAAAAGAATATCTCAGGATTTCCCAGTAATGAAATATATATTTACTATGCACACTGCTTTGCGGTATAAAGTACCTATGAGCTCATAGAATTCCTTAAGTTTGAAAGAGAACAGTGATTGCAAGATATTATAGGAGTATAAGAGACAACAATAATTCACTCACATTAAGTGCATTTTATTTGTTTTTGATAACTGATGCAAATATAGTTCCTAAGGACGCTTTAAATATAGTTTTGCTCTTATTGGATATAATATAAGAGAACAACAATAAACTATTTAGTATCTCAATATATTCTCTTCCGTGCTTTCAAAGTTTCAAGGGCGTATTGGAGTCATTTCAACACCACGACGACTTAGGTGATTCCATAATGTAAAATTTTCCACAACCTCACTCCCCATTAATACTTATATTTAAATATTCATAATACTTAATGTTTATTTACCATTCACTGATTAAAATAATATAAAATGATATCAGGTGACAGTGCCCCATGATAATGACGATATCAATGACGGGCGTGTTGTATCAATATTTAACTTAAATTTAGACTACTACGATTTAGCATAAAAATAGATACAGCTTGCGACATAGATATTTAATGATAAATATGACATTTATCGTTAAAAAAAAAATATTTATGTTTGTCTGACAAGTCTGGGAGTTTGTAGAAGAATGTAAATAATGTAGTGTGTAGTACCTTTTTACCCGACTACGGAGGCGTTATGATTTTGACCGGTATGTATGTATGTATGTATGTGCATTTGTTCCCAACTAACTTCTAAACTACTTGTCGTAATTTGACAAATGAGGTATCATCAGAAGCGGCTTAAAGGCTATGTGACGTCACATAAAATTGCATATGGCGCCCTCTAGAGGACATAATGTCATGAACTAAAAAAAAACATTTTTTAATGAAACCGTGTGGGGTCTCAAATGAAAGAACTTGATGAGCACATTTCAAAAATATATATATTGTTACCTATAACTCCAAAATAATTAAATAAAAAGTAAGTTTAAAAACTAAAACCCGACTACGGAAAAAACGCGCTCTAAAAAGTATGAAACAAGAAAATATTCTCATCTAGAGGATAGCCGTGGTCCGTGTTCATATGCCATTTGGCCCTAAAAGACCTACACGGACCACGGCTATCCTCTAGTTTTTTCAAACATTATAAAAGGTTTTAGTTTGTGATTATAGATTCGGAGCAGGAACGATTTGTGATTGATTTAGGGAAAAATGGTAAATATTTTGCCCAAATGTATGTTATTTTAAAGAAATAGTTGAAAGTAAATTATAATAAGGTCATTTAAAAAAATATATTCTTTAATTAATACTTAACTTTATGTTATTTCAATTTTACATCGCGCTGTAATTGAGTGGATGTAAGAAGGTTGGAACTATTAAATTCTCTTTGGTTGGAACATAGTTCAATAGAAACTCGTATTTTTTTATAATTTGACAGAATCTTTGACAGAACGGGCCTAATCGTTTTCTGGATATACGATTGAGCCCGTTCTGTCAACGATTTTGCCCGATCAGAAAAGTATCACCTTCTGTCGGCTCTTCAGGCACCTTTCGACCTACTTTCCGCGTATCAGTGATGAAAAAGTTATTTATCAAGGATTGAGTGTCGATTGTCGATGTTAACAACTTTAAGCAGATACCTACAATGTGTAAATGTGTGTAGTTACTACTCCACCAAGTTAACTAAGAACCTGTCAAATGTGACGTCACCCGCACAAAAAGGCGGTGGCGGTGTGCGGGAGGTGTAGCGGGCGGGGAAGCCGCATTCCATCCGAGGTCCTAGTTGGCTTGGTGGAGTGGTACTTAGTACGTAGTGATAAGAAAGCTGGAAGTAATATGGCAAATGGCGGCGTCTTCATCAGGCGCATGCCTCGCCCGAGCACTCAGTTTTGACGTTGAAACGTATAGACACAATGTCATAATATGAGTGCTCGGGTGAGGCATGCGCGCCATTTGGACGCATCTAATGAAGTTAAATAACATTAGTGCAGATTCGCGAGTTTAGGAGCTTATACTTAGCTCCTTCAGGTAATACAGTGATTGTGTAAATAAGGTTTAAGTCGGGGTGCGCTAAATTAATTATTTCTTCATTATCTACCGACATTATGTTCCTTTAATGTGACTAGATGGCTGAGGTCGGCTTTAAGGGATTCAACGTGAGCAAACATAATGCATGAAATATTTTTTTTAGGAAGTAAAATTAATTTGTTTGTAGACAAAATTGGAATTATGAAACTTGGCATGTACTGTTTCCAATAAATATGCTTTTTAGGGTTCCTTACCCAAAGGGTGCCAACGGAACCCTATTACTAAGCCTCCGCTATCCGTCCGCCCGTCTGTCAGCGGGCTGTGTCTCACGAACCATAATAGAGAGAGAGGTAGAGGGTTGAAATTTTCACAGAATGTGTATTTCTGTCGCCGCTACAAAAACAAATACGAAAAATAAAATAAATTTTAAATATTAAAGGGTACGAGAAACTTTATATTGTTGACGTTTTTTGCTTCTAACTTATTTCTTTGACGTTAATCTTATAATTGATGGTTGTTAATCTTATATATTCTACAGTAGTACGGAACCCTTTAGGTGCGCGCCCGACACGCACTTGGCCGGTTTTTGTTGATTCTCAACAGTAGTTTCGTGTTGCCCCTCAGGTCCTATAAACTGGTTCCTCTCGCTGCAAGTGTGGAAGCTGCCGGCGCGACTCTCGTACGGCATGTACCTGATCCATCTGCCCATCATCATGATCGCCAACGGCAGCTGGGTGAAGACCCATTACTTCACCAATGGAAACAATGTGAGTATGACATCTAATTCATAGTTATAATCATAAAGTTATATTTCAATGACCATAGAGCTCACGAAACTAAAGTATAGCCTAAAGATAACTGCTTTATCAAGGAATTCACACCAGTATACACTGCTTGGTTTTATATGTATAACCAACTTTATCATCATCAAGACATAAAAAAAAACAAATTATTGAGTATTCTTTTATGTCCAGCATCAGACACCTTCCAGCTTATAGATGAATGGATCCTTTAGTTTGTTTGCTTGTGACCGAGCATCCCGGTCCCTTGAGATAAATTAACATCTGACTAGCTACCAATGCTAGCTACTCTCTTTGGGTACTAAACTAACTCAAAAGTTGTCATCTTGTTGGCCGAAATGTCATTTTTCAGAGGAAATATGATACAGCAAACGGGTTTTTAACGATATCTTAAACAGATATACAGGTTCATGGGTGACATATCGCTGTCGTTCGTGGGTGCGTTCATCCTGAGCGTCGCTATTGATGCCCCGTTCTCAACACTGCAGAAGTTGTTGCTCGGTGGTAAGTTATATTCTTTGGTTTTAAACGAGTATAATAAATTGACTATTATAGCAGTCGTCAGAGAAGATATATTATTTAGACAATTTTTGCAATGATAAATTTATTATTTCTTTATTTTTCGCAATTTTATATCATGCAGTGATCATTGAAATATATTTTAGCTGTTCATTAGAGTTCTTGCTTAGTCTTAACTAAGTCAAGTCAAAGTCAAAGCGTTTATTTTGTTTAGGCTTACGGGAGCACTTACAAATTGTCATTTTACATTAATTATTCTACCGCCGGATAGGAAACGCGATCTTGACTGAGAAGATCCGGCAAGAAACTCAGCGGGCTTGTCTTTTTTTAAGCACTGATTTAATATTTTTAACAAGCTTGTTAGAAACACTAGTAGGACAAATGAGTTTGGTATGTGACTACTGTGTTAGTAAACTGAGCGTCCGCGCAGTGAACGTCTGAATTAACGGGAATATTTTAATGGTGTCGTAATTGTAACTTGCAAAGATATTGTCTTCTTGTTGTTTCAGGCGGTAAAAGACCACAGCAGCCGAAGACAGAATCTCGCCAGAACATAACAGAAGATGACAGATACGTGAAAACGACCTTATAATTAGTTAATTAGGGCTTAATTTTATTCAACTAATTAATGAAGACTGAACTTTGTTTTAAGTTATTTTTATGGAGTTGTCATGTTGAATTAACATTGTTAATGTTATAGCAGAAAAGGACGCTTAAGAAATGCATTAAAATAAATAACATTTTCGTTTAGAAAACGAAATTAGAAGTTATTTTTATACAAGATGATCAACGTGTTATATCCTGTACTTAAGATCTTATGAATATAGTTTGTAATAAGTTACCATAATAAAGTTATAAAATAAACTCTAGTTTTCTTTACTACCTCAACGCGTTCAACTTCATAACTTATGATAATAAGTTTCATTATAATACCTGCCGTAACTTTGGATAACTTCGTTCGGTTAACTATAAGGTTGTATGTTCACTAGCTAACATTACTTTATTATGTATATTAAGTATGTATTTACAAACAAAAAGTAGTATATGTAGTATGTAATATCAGTTATCTGGTTTCCATAGTACAAGCTCTGCTTAGTTTGGGATCAGGTAGCCGTGTGTAAAAAAAGAATATCTCAGGATTTCCCAGTAATGAAATATATATTTACTATGCACACTGCTTTGCGGTATAAAGTACCTATGAGCTCATAGAATTCCTTAAGTTTGAAAGAGAACAGTGATTGCAAGATATTATAGGAGTATAAGAGACAACAATAATTCACTCACATTAAGTGCATTTTATTTGTTTTTGATAACTGATGCAAATATAGTTCCTAAGGACGCTTTAAATATAGTTTTGCTCTTATTGGATATAATATAAGAGAACAACAATAAACTATTTAGTATCTCAATATATTCTCTTCCGTGCTTTCAAAGTTTCAAGGGCGTATTGGAGTCATTTCAACACCACGACGACTTAGGTGATTCCATAATGTAAAATTTTCCACAACCTCACTCCCCATTAATACTTATATTTAAATATTCATAATACTTAATGTTTATTTACCATTCACTGATTAAAATAATATAAAATGATATCAGGTGACAGTGCCCCATGATAATGACGATATCAATGACGGGCGTGTTGTATCAATATTTAACTTAAATTTAGACTACTACGATTTAGCATAAAAATAGATACAGCTTGCGACATAGATATTTAATGATAAATATGACATTTATCGTTAAAAAAAAAAAATTTATGTTTGTCTGACAAGTCTGGGAGTTTGTAGAAGAATGTAAATAATGTAGTGTGTAGTACCTTATTACCCGACTACGGAGGCGTTATGATTTTGACCGGTATGTATGTATGTATGTATGTGCATTTGTTCCCAACTAACTTCTAAACTACTTGTCGTAATTTGACAAATGAGGTATCATCAGAAGCGGCTTAAAGGCTATGTGACGTCACATAAAATTGCATATGGCGCCCTCTAGAGGACATAATGTCATGAACTAAAAAAAAACATTTTTTAATGAAACCGTGTGGGGTCTCAAATGAAAGAACTTGATGAGCACATTTCAAAAATATATATATTGTTACCTATAACTCCAAAATAATTAAATAAAAAGTAAGTTTAAAAACTAAAACCCGACTACGGAAAAAACGCGCTCTAAAAAGTATGAAACAAGAAAATATTCTCATCTAGAGGATAGCCGTGGTCCGTGTTCATATGCCATTTGGCCCTAAAAGACCTACACGGACCACGGCTATCCTCTAGATGAGAATATTTTCTTGTTTCATACTTTTTAGAGCGCGTTTTTTCCGTAGTCAGGTTTTAGTTATTAAACTTACTTTTTCCTCGCACCGTCCCACTCCCCTTCAAGACGGCAACATGCGAGCGATGCCTATATGCAAGCATGCACAGGCTACGGTAACTGCTTTACATCAGGCGCGCCGTACGCTTGTTTTCCACCTTAATTGTATATAAGAAAACTAAAAACTAGTAGTTTTTGAGTTTATTCAGTACATACAAAAATACAAAAATCCAAAAATACAAATCTTTTCTCTTTATAATATTATTATTATATATAAGTGTAGATGTAGACTAAGTACTACAGTTACTATAGTATAAATACTAATACTAAGTCACTCCTAGATAGTGAGAAAATATAGGCTGACTGGGCAGAGTCTCCAGCTGGGTTAAAGTCTCCTGTCGTTTGCGTTAACCATCTCTATCTCATGCTATCTCATCCAGACACCCGCGTTTCTTTTATTTTTGGCGAATCTTGCTGCTGGAATATCTACTTACAATGTTATCATAGAAGAATACTTTGAGACGGTAGGTACATTTTGCGTTAGTTAAATAACCATGCATGCCAATGTTTTGTCGACTCCGTCATAGCTATCTTCTTGCTTAACTGATAATAATTATGATAATCGTAACAGGATATTTTATATCGTAAAATGTAACAATCTTGAAATATTTAATACCATAACAAAAATGCATCAATAACAATATTGATGCTACAGAGAGTTGCACTTTAAAAGTTCTAATCTATAACAGTCATAATTCCAGCTTGGTGGAAAGCCTGGACAGCGTATTTCAGTGGCGCACTCCGTGCCAATTTCCGCCAATAACAAGACTTATTATCCCCAATGCGGGCATAACTGCATGAGCACAAACGATGCTCGCGTGTGCTCTCTCTTTGTAATAGAATAGTTTATCATGTCAAAATGTATATGCTAGAGCTCGGTCTGGAATTAGTCTATGAACGATATTAACACAATGAAAACTAGGTATACCTGGCAATGTAACATGTTTAGATATAGGCACGTGAAACGACCCCAACAACGGAATGTATGTTACTGTGTCGACGCGGACGGTACTACATTTATGTCCTAGTGTTTGTACATTACATTTATAGTCAGTGTGAACTGTGAACCTGTCAGCGCCGCAATGTACTGTTGTTGACGACACAGGTATTTCACTTTGACAGTTTTAGTAGATTTGTACTTTAACATTTACTTAGAAAACATCTAACGGTGTGGATAAATGGACGCAAATTATCATGGATCTCACCAAGATCTAAATTTGAATAAAGTATGAAGTCATGTGACCTTTGATTTTAATAGTGATGATAACAGCTATAAGCTGAAGAAAATATAGAAAAACACACATGAAGTAAACTTCTAAAGGTACAACTAGTAAATAATTCGAAAACTAGTTAAATCTTAACTAAACAATTTATAATTTTCGGCACAAGAATACTCTTTATATTCTCAGAAGTAGACACGGACTTTATACAACAACTGATAACATTATCGGTGATTCATTCCGATCTGATTTGTCACCATGGCTAATAGACACCTAAGTACGAACGCACATCTAAGTGCGTCATTAGTAAAAGAAAAATTGACAGATTTAAGCGTAGTACATTAGTCGTCATACTCAAGTAACCGAACAGTAGAATCAGTGTGAAGAGATCGTTTAGTATCCTAAACTAATATTGTAAATGATACGCACAATCAGGAATACAATGTGCACTATGACTGAGTGATAGATAATGTAACACGTTTTACATCATCATCACAAATCGTCTAATACTTGATTATAATTGATTAGGTG